>JAAGKR010002929.1:6353-83161 GCA_011419295.1 Clarias macrocephalus
GGGGGTTGGCGGGTTGCTTTGGTTGGTTATAGGTTTTATATAACGCTGCTCACTAACTGATGTTTTCTTATAACAGCTTCCCACTATGGCCTCGTTCAGACTGTAGACAAATTCAATTTGTTTCAGAAATCTGATCTGTAGGACTGACTGTTCACACTGTTAATTAAAAATGATCAGATTAGATTTGGCTCTGTTCAAACTGGCAGTGCAAATCTGACACATTGTCGACCTATCTGCATTGGTTACCGTGGTAATGACGGTACGTTTTTTTATTTTTTTAATTTAAATTCTTCCTCTGACACTGTAGCCACGTCTGTCTGAATCCTTTCATGCATGCAGCATGATATTTCCTCATACATCACCCTGTTTCTGTCCATTCGATCAAGCTTTGCCGGTTCTGATGCATCTCCTAAAGTGTTATCAGACATTTAACTTCGTCCTCTGTACAGGAAATATTGTTCTCCATCTCCATCCCCATTTCTTCTGTCATCCATGCCACGTGATCGTGTAGACTCGAACTTCACCGTCGTGTCACCAGAGGTGTAATGGACAGTCTGAAATCTGATTTGAGAGGGTGGGGCGTCCAGACTGAAGCACATCTTTAGCTATCTGACTTGAATCTGATTTCAAACCACCTCTGGATTTGGTTCATTGGAAAAAAAATAAGATTCAATGTGTTTTTTGACTGTTCAGACTACATGAAGGCAAAGTGATTCCAATCTAATTCCAATCTTGATATACCAGAACTTTTATTTGGGTTTGAACAATGTGTTTTATATTCCACGCAGTACATTTGTAGAAGGAATGTAACTGAAAGAAATTTGGTAACAATGTGTATTACAGTCCCCTAATGCAAGTGAGCTGGCATTACATTTCCATTGACATTAATTATTAACTCAATATTAATAATTAATGAATTGCTTAAGTATTAATTAATGTGTCTGACAGTTTGTGTATGAGGTAATGCACCAACCTGACTTTGCTGCTCATTGACCAGAAATTCCAGATAGCAAACTAAAGCGACTGGGTAGTTTGTTAAAATGGAAAGCACTTCTTGGGGTTGAAATGTGCTTTGATCAGCAGGATCTCTCTCAGTAAAGATTAATACTCCGACCTGTATATTATAAAAACAGGAATAAAAGTTAGTACATTAGATAGATACAAATTGTAATAAGGATAAAAAAAGATAAATATAAATAAGTTTTAAAGATAATAAAAATGATAGTAATAGTAATTGATCTTTTGTATCTATATATAAAAATACATTATGTACAGTATATATAGTCCTTCTATTGCATCAAGCGCGCACATGAAAGCCAACCTCAGATTATAAAACACATTTTAATGTGTGTGTGTGTGTGTGTGTGTGTGTGTGTGTGTGTGTGTGTGTGTGTGTGTGTGTGTGTGTGTGTGTGTGTGTGAATATACTTTCTTTTTGGTCTTTTTGAAGAGCCCAGTCTATAAACTTCATGATGATAGATTTCTCTTTCAGTTGAGAGAGAGTTTTTACAATGTGCTGCAGAACATTTGGCTCGGAGGAATCCACACTCTCATCATCCACCATCCACACCCAGGTCTAGCAAAATTACAGGCTTGGTTTTTTTTTATTATTTCAGCACATTCTGCACTATTTTTAGAACAAATCCACTGCATTAAAAAATATTTGATTCATTTCATGTAACTATGCCAGTCATTCTTATCAATTACATTATGCAAATGTATAATGATGACCTACTTTTCCACAGTACCCTGGCGCACCATTATTGTCCTTGTCGACTTTTTCTCAATGGCTTGCTCCACTCCTTCACACTACACTGCCCACTGTAATGATGCATGTACCCCTTCCCCTGGCCCACCCCTCTGCTTTGCTTGGTCCAACCCTTTCCACTAACCTGGTCCACCCATGCCCATTGCCTTGGCCCATCTTTTCACATTGCCTGGTTTATTCTTCCATACTGTCCTGTAGCTCAGCTCAACTGCCCTGATGCACCCTTTCCTACTGCTCTGGTACACCCTGACAGTAATATCCCTCTGACCGTCCTATACCCCATACTTAAAATACTCCTAATTAACCCTTCCCTGGTCCACATTTGTCCTACCACTTTGGTTAAACCTTACCCCTTGCCATGCTTCACTATTTCCCATTTCCCTGTTATCCATGTCCGATCTACCCTGCAGACCTGCCCTGGCCCACTGCCCATACTGTGCACCTTTTCTAATACAAATACAAAGACATACTGTAGGTAGGCAACCCCCATACAAAATCTATGTTTGGACCCAAAACCAGCATTGAGGTATTATTAAGAATCAGCAGATTATTGAAAAGCAGACCTGAATTGCATTGGAATGCTGACCGTGGTTTTGATAGAGCAGTCCGATCGTGAAAAATCTGAAACATGCAGTAAAGACACACCGGTGCTTAAGAAGACTTGTTTAGTCTTGAGATGCTATACGCAGTAACTTTTTTTCATTTTCAGATTCCAACCTTTTATGGTGCTCCAGATCTGGCACGCACACATCCAGCACGCAATAATTACGAGAAGACACAAGCCGGTTCAGGTTATCATGATGTCCAAGCCCTAAGTACACTCTAAGCAGGCAAGTGTCAATGTCCTGAAGGAAGGTCTGGCCCAGTTCAGTCCCACGGATCTCTCTTAAATAAAGACCCAGGAAGTTCAGGTACTTCTGAAACTCCGTCTGGTCTTCGTTATTTAGCTTCCCCAGGTCTTTAGCGTTGCTCACGGCAGGAGGCTGAGATTTAAAGTCTTCACTGATGACAGTCATTCCTGGGTAAAGGCTAATGAGTTCTCTTGGGTCCAAGTCACCTTCACTGAGGACAACAATGTGACATGTGTAAGAGACATTTAGAAATTATGAAATTCTAAAAATAATAATTGGAGGAAGGGGAAAAGTAAATAATACATGAAAAGTTCTTTGGCATCAAGAAAAGCTTCTTTGTAGAAATGAATCCATCCAGAGGTGCAAACAATACTCCTGTGCAGACTCTACAAGTGAAATATCAGGAAAAGAATTTAAATAACTCATAATTATATGAGTTAATGATATAAATGTTACAGGCACGTTTTTCCGCATTCATATAAATGAAAGCCAGTTTTATGAAAAATTGTACGAGGGGCACTTTTGATTGCGCAGAATAACCGAACACAGTTACGGGAATAAAAACTCCCTTTATTTCTCTATATAATCCCCTGCTACACTAATTCACTCATGCCAGTGTTTCACTAGTGCTTAGATACATTGAAGGTAGAAAGTTTTACTGCCTGCTTCATTTCTGGCCTCCCAGGAACTCCTTTAATGTAGAAATGGACAGAACTGTATGGGGGATGTGGCAATAACTCCCAGCCAAGTTCCTGGAAGGTACAGACAGATGCGTCTCTTCTGCAACTTGCCAAAAGGATCAGGGGCTGAATGTTCATAGGAAAGTCTGCAGTGGACTCTGAGCCACCTCGGCCGAGATCACCAATCAAAGCCTTCTTTAAAAGGTTTTCACCATTTAAATATTTTCCTCATCACTGTCTCATCACTGTACTGTGCTTGAACTCAATTGGTTTACACCGTCATACTGTATGCAAGGAATTTCACAAGTCCCGGTTTGACTCGAACACCCCTCATACAGTAGGAATAAAATTTGTTAACATTGCATAGATAATGTATGCATCTGATTTAGTGTCGAAATACTGTAATGAGTGCACTACTACTGTCAGTGGCATTCTGAGGTTCCTTACACAAGAGATAAATGATGACGTTATAGACCACAAGATATCTGTAGCGCTTAAAAAGAAACAGAACATTATAGTATTAAATAATATAGCTGCTTGATTGCAATCATTGCATTTTTAAATTTATATTTTAAAAGCCAAATGAGCAAATATGTACAAGCATTATACAATAATGGTAAATTATACATTATCTTATTATACTCACTTAGACACTTAGTCACAAATTTCACAAATAAAAAAAAAAAATGCTACCCAAGACATGTTAACAGTTAAAGTGGAAATATCTGCTCAAAAGTATCATCTGGTGGTCTATAGATGTAGCTTCATTAATGTTGTAAGAGAGAAACAAACTCTTGTGAGACTTTAAAAACCAAAACAAAAAATGTAACAGCGCCATCCAGTGTTCAAACAGGGAACCTTTTTTTTTTTTTTAAGACTGAACTTTTGTTAATTTTTAAAACAGACATTTCATAATGTGTGCAGACACTCAGTATGTAAATTTAATATGTATGCACTAGAGATTTTTACACAATCCACATCTAACCGTTCATTAACGGTTTAAGGACAGGTCACACATCACGTCCAGGCTTCCTTTATTATACAATAGCTACAAACTGCTATGCTATGAGTGTTACAGGACACTCGGACAAACAAACCCAATCACATGACTCATCATGACTCATCATGAGATTTTTCACCAAAGGTTCACTAAAAACATTTCTGTAGTGACATCACTGCACATTTTGTTTCTAAACAGGCATTTCTCTTAAACGTCTGGTATGTTTTATTTATTGACTTGGCCTAATTAAATCTGTCTGCTAATCTCCTGATATATTGAATTAAAAAAAACCCTGCGCTTGGACCCAAACCCTGTCCATGCCTGTCACGTAGCAGGTTCTGCGTCAGAATCAATTTTAATAAGGTCGTGCTTTGCTGGGATTTCAACTAAGCCTTCTAGTCCAGAAATTACACAGGAGGCTTCTTCTAAATTATTTTTTCGAGGTCACTCAATGTTGTGCTGCCACAAAAAGACAAGAGGAATTATAGAGTGTTTTCACCAACATGGTGAGAAAATGTAAACAAATAAGCCTCTATTTTAATGTGATTAGTTCATAATTAGGTCATAAATTCAGTAAAAATATATCTTTAAAAAAATTACAGGCATGATTACAGAACTTGTGTTTAACGGAAATGTAGTGTAGAACTCTGGTAATCTAAAAATGAAACAAAGCTAGTCGTTTGGTTAGCACATTAGCAGAATTGACAGCATGCTAGGTAGCTAGCTTGACAAGTAGCTAGCCTGAATTTAGAAATGACTGGTGCTGGTTGGACACTTTAAGGTTTAAGACATTAATTTACACCTATCTGAAAAATATTCTTACTTAGCTTCCAAATCTGGTTTATTTAGCATTATTTCTGGTTTATTTGTAGCTAGTGTAACAAAGCAACAGATCGGTTAGCTAGCTACTAGGCTGACATGAAGGCTTTCATTAACAGGAATTATTCTGTCATTTTAAATTCTGTGACAC
Source organism: Clarias macrocephalus (assembly GCA_011419295.1). Taxonomy (NCBI): domain Eukaryota; kingdom Metazoa; phylum Chordata; class Actinopteri; order Siluriformes; family Clariidae; genus Clarias; species Clarias macrocephalus. The sequence goes on from JAAGKR010002929.1 coordinate 11,623, forward strand.
AGGAATGTCTGCATGGTAGAGCGCGTTACAGTTTCTGAAACACATTCTCTTTGTCAAGAAAGAAGGACAGAATAAAAGAGTCTGTTAAAGGAATGAGTATTTATATATACATGCTATAATGTATGTTTTAAAAGGAAATAACTTGTTTCATGGATTACTTCTGTGATAATTATTACTAATCATTAGCGTTGTACGCAAGGAATAAAACATTTTAGGATGTGTTGGTGAGGGTTAATAATCAGCATCCATGAGGTAACAGTGACTCCATGACACTTCAGGCTGCATTGCACCACCCTCATTTTGATTATATTTCTACAACATTAAACCACTCAAATGCTTTATTCCTTAGTTAACACATCTAATTACATCATCTAATTACAATCTATTTTGTATATTCTGATGTGTGTGTGTAGTATAGCATTATCTATTATGTTACTGCATATACTTGTTTCATAATAGATAATGCTATAAAGTGTAGCATTATATATATATGAAACAAGTATATCCATCCATCCATCATGTCACTTCCTCTACAGTCCCTTCAATATTTTTGACGATTGTATGCTTGACTGTTTTATGACAGACAGCTATGTTCCTATAATAATAATAATTATTATTATAATAAAATCAATTCCTCCTTTCTCTCCTTTTTCTCATTTATTTAATTCAATTTTATTTGTATGGTGCTTTTAACAATTGTCATTGTCACAAAGCAGCTTTACACAATCGAAAGAATTATTTAAGTTTGTATGAAATGTGAATGTGTATGAATCAAAATGATAAAATTGTCCATGGTGAGCGAGCCGATGACAACGGCGACAGTGGCAAGGAAAAACTCCCTGAGATGGCAGTAAGAAGAAACCTTGAGAGGAACCAGGCTCAACAGGGAACCCGTCCTCATTTGGGTGAAAATGGATAGCAGGGATTGATCTGAATCATACTGGAAGTTCAGTATACTGTAACAGGAGATGTGTTAAAGTTGATATGGATTCCAGTTTGTTATTGGAGGCTCAGGTAGACTACAGGAAACTCCAGTCCTGAACTATCGAGCAACTGCAGTCATGACTCCTCAGCGAACACCTGTCAGCATCAGCTTAGGTCAGGACCGTCCTTTTACTCAATTTTACTACCTTTGTTGCTGTAGCTGCCACCTGTTCTAATGTAACCTGCCATGCTCAATTGCCCAGGTGACACGTTAACAAAGAAACAAAAATTACAGTTGGGTAAATTAATCCTGAAATCCAAATTTATTCCATTACTTTTAGACATATCAGCGGTGGGAATTTAATCTCTGCATTTCCTGTTCTCTGGGACATTTTTAGAAACAGGTCAGAAAGCCGAGCTGGTTTATGTTGCTTGGTATTAAATATGGCATTTATTCTACATGTTGTGGTAATCCTCTTTTTAGCTGCTTGCTGTTGATACTGATGATGATGATGATGATGGGGATAATGATGATGGTGGGGATGATGATGATCATGCAAGATTTTTTATGATGTACTTTTTCTTAAAACATACCATACAGTGTGTTCTGCATGAGATTTTAGCCAGTGCACATCTTTTTACGGTCAAATAAGGTAAAAATGTGGATGAAGATGAGCATTGCAGTGGATTACAGCTGACTTACATGTCCTAAGAGGATGAGGATTAAAGCCACTCTGTTCATAGCTGTCATCACTTTTTTTTTTTTTTACCTTATAAGAAGTGTTAGGCAGAAGAGACTGAACTCCATCCAGAAGCGTGAGAGCTTCATTCACTCGCTCAGATCCGAGCAGCTTTTGGACTTGCAGCTCCAGTGGACTCTGGGACAGCTGGTGAATCTCCTGCTCGGCGACTACAAACACACTGTCTAGACAGACAAAAAGAGGCAATAGATGAAGATAAGTCATGCTGTATGAATCACAAAGGAATCTGGGAACATTTCAACATTGAATATTTAACAGAAAATCTCATATTTGGTAGTTTAATGAAAGACAACGGTAAAATAACTGTTAGAAATAAGAACATGGAAACAAAATATGATATTTGAAAACCATATTGTGTGTAGGGGGGGCAGGCCAAAGGATAGCCAGTGTAAAGTCTGTAGGTTTATAGGCTACTATATGTAGGCTTATTTTAATAGACTATATATCCAAATAATCCAGCTCAGTGTTTCTCAAGTCCTTGAGCAGATGTGTTTATGACTAAATATTTCTCTTTATCTAACTGTGCCAGCAAGTCACCAAGCTCAGGGTTGTTCCACAAACCGAAGATAGATATTTAGATGATGTGTACCCTATCATGAGCCGTGCGCTCTTATGTGATAAATAATGCATAAATGTACCCATATATCCATATGTGTAATGATTAGTTCCTTTGTAGCACTCTGAGGTAGAAAAGAAGGAAAGACCGGCAACCCAGGCACTCATGAAATGTGTTTCTGCAGACTTTGAATAAATTAACCATTTGACTGCAAAATAAGATAAATCCATTTTGGTAGTTTTGAAGGGTTGAAATGGAAGACATGTTGCAAATTGATTTGTGAGTATTTTGTGCATGTGCATGATTCGCATGGGTGTTACAAAGCACAACATTTTTTTTTGTCAAAATTGCCCGGGCTATATAAGTGTGAATTTTGTGCGATTCTGCAAACCGTTATAAAAGTTTTGTTCAAAATTTTCCCAGTGTTTTTTTAGTCACTGGCAGAAAAAAATGTGCTGATGTTTGAAGCACACAAAAACTTTTCATATACAAAAATTGTTGAAGCTCATGAGAGAAATAAATAATATAAAAAGTCCAGTTTACAGCATCCTTCTCTACCAGCCTTTTGAAATAATTTACCAAAAATGGGTGAAAATTTGAAAAATGTGTTTCGCAGTTTTGCAAACTGTTCATTTATTTTTGGAATGAGCACGCATATTAACACGAGGGGCGTTCAAGTCAGACCGGGACTTGCACAGTACGGTTATGAGACTCCTAGCGACAGTAAAGCATTTGAATGGTTCAAAGGTTTTAAATAAGGCAGTACGTTCAGAGCCCTCTGCAACTGTTCTCGTGAACAATCGGCAAGTGGAACGCATCGTTTTTGAAAATCAATGGATAATTTGTCACTGACTTGCAGAAGAGACGCGTCATTCCCAACATTACCTGCACACTACAGGAACCCGGCTGGGAGTTACTGCTACATCCACTGTACACTCCTGACCTTGCTCCAAGCCATTTCCACATGTTTGGGGGATTATAGGAGTGCTTCGGAGGCAAAGCGTTTCAGATATAAAGTAGGCAGTCCGACTTTATGGTGTCCAAGCTCTAGTGAAACACTGGGATGAGTGCATTAGTGTAGCAGGGGGTTATATAGAGAAATAAAGGGATCTTTTTCTCTTATAAATGTGTTCTGTTATTGTGCACGATCATAAGTCCTGGTTTGACTTGAACGCCTCGTATGACTTAATTAATTTCATACAATGACTTTCTTTCAACTGTTTGATTCTTTACATAATGTAAATATAATACGAGGTCAAATCTAGCACCTCCAGGTTTATTACTTCCCTAATAGAACCTTTAACGACTCTAAAGCATTTTCAATGTGCATCAGCTTAAAAGCAATAATAATTAATAATTAATAAACTAGAACGACTAACCACTGATGAAAAATTTCAGGAACCCTAACAATATATTTTGAATCATCTGATCAGGTCAAAGGTCAGAGATGAACCTGAGGTTGAAAGGAGTGATTTGCCAGTGTTTAAGAGAACGGTCTGTTTTGGCTGCTGGTCCAGCATGCTGTAGACGTGAAGCGCTTTATTCTGTAGCACCAACACGTAGGGGAAGTGCACTACTGCATCCAGCACTCCATCCGGCCATGGCACAGGAGGACGCTGGGAAATCCCACTGTTCATCACAAACATGCCTGCACACATATAGGTACACTGATGAAAAGAGAATCATATTTAAGTATTAGCCTTCTTATGAATGATTAAAATATTTCTCGGGTAGTACATGTATATTTAATTTATTTGTGTTTAAAATTCATTTCATTAATAAAATGTAATTAATCAAGTGTTTAAATGTTATATATTTTTCATTCTTTTAGTGTACAGTATTATTAGTAGTATTAGTATTAGTAGTCGTAGTAATCAGCATTTTCTGTCAAATAAGGCCAGTATTATTAAATGTTATGAAACGTTAATGTAATTTAAGTCTGATTTCTGAACGCCATAAACGTCAAACCTCACCCAAGTTCCCTGGGCCGTTTAGAAGAAACTCTCCTTTCACACTTTCCTTCGCGAGAACATTTTGCTTTCCCAGGTTATGTGTGAAGAGCTCGAGACTGCTCTGAGTCTGGTAATCATGGAGAATATATCTGTCACTCGTAGCCACGCACAGGCAGGTCTCGTGCACAGCCAAAGCCACGGGGTCCTGAGCCAGAGCCACGCTCCCTACACACTCCCATCTGTCCACGCACACCTTGTGTATGCTCACCGATTTCCGTTTGGTGGAGGCGGCGAAGAGATCCACGGAAACCTGCTGCGTGTGAACTGCGGGTTCGCCGAGGCGAAACAGAGAAACGTTCTGGATCTTCTTCAGGGCTGCTACGGGCTCCAGAGAGAACATGTTTAACACTGTGATGGAGCCGTCCCAAAGCACAAGAAGGTGGTTCAGGACTGGGACCGCTTTCAGCTGGCTGATTTCTCCACCTCGGCCCATCTGTCTCTTCCTTACCTCTCGCAGAGTCTCGCGTTCTCCGATCCCGATCTTCGAGCTTGTAGTGAAATGCTGGAGGACGCCGTCTTTCCTTCCAATATAGAAGTTGTCACAAGAGCACTCCATACACTGAATAACCGATTTGTCTTTGCCCTTGGCAGCCTTTTCAAACACCAGTAAGGGGCTAAAGATGTCCATGATTGTGTGTGTGTGTGTGTGTGTGTGTGTGTGTGTGTGTGTGTGTGTGTGTGTGTGTGTGTGTGTGTTTTGTGTAAAATTAGCTAATGCAAAAACGTCTTTAAGAAAAAAACACGCTGAATATAAAGTTTCAGCTCAAGTGATTCTGAATCCTCTGCAGTTGTGTCCAGTTCTTTTGTGAGCGTATTTTGACCCTGCCATGTGACTCATCCTGAGAGGAAGCTAGCGTCAGCACTTTACCCGCTCTCAAACTAGAACGCTGCACAAAGTCGACCGTGTGTACATTAACTCCAGGAAACGGCTTGAAAGTCAGGCTGCACTCCCGTATAATGTAATGTTTAACCAAAAACTACTTGAACGTTATTTTATTAGGCATGAACAATATATTGGCACCCTGGTACATCAGTTGAAATGGACCACCGCTGAGTCAATACGATCTGAGTGATGGATCATTTTCAGCGACATTCCTCAGCAGGAAAAGCTTTGTTCATTTAATTTTTTACCATTGCAATTAGCATCATGATATCCGCACTACAAAAAGATGACATCGTAGCAAGTCAAAATATTGAAAGCTTTTATTACGAAGTTGTTAGAGAGCAAATACAGGGAGCGTTCAGATCAAACTGGGACTTTTGCAGGATTTTTTGCAGAATAACAGAACACCTCCCTTTAATTCTCTATATAATCCCCAGCTACACTAATGCACTTATCCCAGTGTTTCAGTAGTGCTTGAATAGGAAGAATAGGAAGCGCTTGGATATTGGAAGCGTGCTGCTGCTTCACGTCTGAAACGCTGGAAATGGCTTGTAACGTGGTCAGGACTGTACGGGGGATGTGGCAATAACTCCCATTAACCCAATAACTTCTTTAATTTGCAAGTGGTGTTAATGAATGATCGTGTGCACATTTGCGTCTCTTCCGTGAGTCGGCAACAAGATATCTGATCAGGCGATCCACTCGCTGAATGTTCACGTGAACGAGGATCGTCATTCGAGAACATAAGGCCTTCTTTAAAACCTTTCTATTCAAGTGTTTTACTGCGACGAAGAGTCTTATCACCGTACTGCGCTTGAATTTTATTCACCGGAAAAAGGTCATCACAAGTCCCGGTTTGACTTGAACACCCCTATATCAGAATATATCAGGATAATTTTCAGCTTGAAATTACTACATTTTGCTTACACTGTATATGTCTTTCTTTCAATTTAATAATAAAACAATATATTATTTTATTTCACTCTATAATTTAAAAGCATTTTGCAAATTTGTGTAGTTCAAGAGCTCACATGACATGCTTGGATCATAACAAGCATCATCACACACTCCATAATGCTTCACTCTTTACCCTAGAATATCAATTATTTTGAAAACATGCTGTCTTGTACAGTATAGCTTATTATAATTTTCTCCAGAATGATTGAATGTGTAGTGGTTAGCACTGTCGCCTTGCACCGCCAGGGTCCGGGTTCGATCCCCGGCCAGGCTCGATTCCCGTCTCTGTGTGCATGGAGTTTGCATGTTCTCCCCGTGCTTGGTGCGTTTCCTCCGGGTACTCCGGTTTCCTCCCACAGTCCAAAGACATGTAGGTTAGGCTAATTGGTCTTCCCAAATTGCCCGTAGTGTGTGAATGAGTGAGTGTATGTGTGTGTGTCTGTGCCCTGTGATGGATTAGCACCCTGTCCAGGGTGTACCCTGCCATGTGCCCGAAGTCTCCTGGGATCGGCTCCAGCAACCCCCCAGCTCCTGAATGCCGGATTAAGCGGTATAGATGATGAGTGAGTGAGTGATTGAATGCTTCTGACAGCGTTCTAAGAAATCACATAAAAGTCAATGAAGTGTTTGTTTTTTATTGTTAAGATCTGTTTTTAAGATCTGCAGAATACAGAATACTATACATACATACATACTTATAGTAGTTGTACTGATGCAGTAGCAGGGGTGTATTAAAATGTTACTGCACAGTACTAAGTGGCTGCAAGGTTCTATGAGTATGGCATAGCTATTTTTCTATATTTCATTTTTTCATCAAGATCAAAAATCAATCTTTATTTTTATTTTCAAACCGTTATGCCATTTATGTTAAAACCATACAAATAAAATTTTAATTGAGGATGTTTTTTCATTACCCATTGTCAAATTTCAAGGGTATGTTAATATTAGATTAATAGTACACAGCAGATAGTTCTGACCAAGTAACCTGTTTGGAAGAGAGGAATTAGAAGAAGATACAGTACAGCTCTGATAATAGAGCGTAACGGAACCGTGAGTCACGTGTTCTACAGTCGTTAATTACACAAACTCTCGGTCGCAGTGTGGGTGAAAGTAGCTCCGTTCCTGAGAGAGCAGCCACCTGCCAAAACCCACATTCGAAACCAGTCACAGAAGCAGTTTCAACAAGAACACGTAGCAGATAATGTTGCATCATCTTAAACAACTTGCTGTCTCCTCTGTAATCGCTTCGAAGCCATTCAGAAATGTCTTTTATTTGCCACTCCAAAGCTAACCAGCACAACCTTCTAACTCAAGGCTGAAACGCAAATCCCTCTCGACTCCCTGATCAAGGGCACTACCTGGTGTGTGGAACAAGGGATTGTACACCCTACTGTACATAGCACGCTAGCGTTTTTTTTTTTTCATGCTAATGTAATTGGGATTAAACACCAAAATCCCAGAATTTAGCTGATACTCTAAAGTGGAATAAGTGTAAATATAAAGTCAATTTCACAAGTTTCTCAGGACAGTTCCATGGTTTATTCTCCTCACCTTTTGGCTATGTAGTATTGGTTAAAGTTTAAAACTACTTTCACTCCTTAATTACTTTTTCCTTAGACTTGTTTTTATCCAATTTTGTGCACAATTTAATAAAGTGGGTAGACAAAATGCACATGCAATTATTTTACTCTCGCTACAGTCTCATTTAAACAGATCGATTTCCCATTTACAGAAATCTAAAATAGCACATTGATTTAAAGATTTAAAAAAAAATTTTAGCTACACTTGATTTAAGGAAATAATAGACTTGATCATGATACACTATACTGTATATTTGTATAGAGTAGAATGAGTAGAGAAAATCTATAGATCCGGAGGTGATCATTTCTGCTCTGTAAAACTAATCCCATCCAAACAGGGCTCAGGACGGCATTTCAAGCAGACGCAAATATTGAAGACATGCAGACAAAGCGGTTTTAAGAATAATAGGAGAACATATCACTGATCGAAAGCTGCGATTTCTTTTCCCGTGCATGACATCACTTCTCACGTCCACAGTCGGTGCACAGAATGTCGTCACGCTGCGTGAGGAAGCCGCGGCCCACCAGTGACACGGAGCACTGCATGCATGTGAAACACTCGCTGTGCCACTGACGCTCCTCGAAAGAGACATATTTTGCTCCGCCCAAACCTAAAACACAAAAACACACCATTCGTCTTAAACTTCTCTTTCGCATGTGGGACTTACAAAAAAAAAAAAGAAAAAAGTTTTACTACATTTTTGCAAAAGAAATCTTTTTTTTTATGATGATATTTCCTTTGTATTGAACAGAACAGAAATCTGGCAAATAAGAGTGACGAAACATAAGTCCCAGGAATCTATGTTGCTAGGAGACATAGGATCTAGGTAACACAAAGGAACTTGGGAGAACATAAAAATTAGAAACCATGGGGCCTGGGAAATGAATAATGTGAAGAAAAACAAGGTGTATAAGAATTATGGAGGAACAAATAAGGAAACAGGAACTAGGTTTCACATGGACTAGAACCTAAAAACCACAGAAAGTAGGAAATACAACAGTGATGGAAAGTACGAAATATTGCTTTTTTATTTCTCATAATAATCTCGAAATAAGAATAAATATACTGTATATCACCAGGGTTGTTCAAGTCAAAGCGGCACTTTTCATTGTGCAGAATAACACGACACAGTTCTGAGAGTAAAAACTCCCTTTATTTCTCTATATACTGTAATCTCCTGCTACACTAATGCACTTATCCCAGTGCTTCACTAGTGCTTGGACACCATCATGGTAGAAAGTTTTCTCAGAACACATATGATCGTACTGGCTGCTTCACGTCGAAAACGTCTAAATTCTGCCTTAATTCACCAGAAATTTCATCGCAAGTCCCAGTTTGACTTGAACGCCCCTCTAAAAGATTTTTTCATAAATACTATTTTAAGAAGTATACTTTTTTTTTTTTTCAGACTTACTAGTTATAGGTTTGGTGCAGCCAACGCATTTCTTAGCATACAGGTTGCTGAAGCACTCCAGACAGTAGGGGTAGTTTTCCCTGGAGGTGAAGCGTTGCCCTGCCAGCTGTTTCTTACAGCCAATGCAAGTGAAACATTCACGGTGCCAGGGCTTGTCATTGTAGGTCACTCCGCCAGTAGTGATGGCCTTTAGAAAATAAAAAAGCGAAAGAATTTACCTTGAAACTTATGACTTCCACTTCCAGAACACCATCACTGAATCACCATCTTGACCTTTTTTATTGACATTTTTCATTGCAACGCTAAACTTTTTTTTTATACCATTCTTTGATTCTGTCATGTTTCTGGATTTGATAATAAAATACCTGAGACTTAAGCTATAAACCAGAAGTCTTCAGGCTTATCCACAAATGGCTGCTGAGGCGGCAGACTTTCATTAAAGCCAAATAGGAGACAGAACTGATAGTCGGTCGAAGACCGCGATGAACTCATTAAACTGGAATCATGTTACTATGTAATTAGCCGTACCAGCTCCTGACGACCCCTGCTACAAACTATCACACGTCTTATGATATAGATTCCTAGTTTATATCAAAGTAACACAGCTGAGAGTCAATCCCATACAGCTTTCCAACCTACAGTCTAGCAGTTTGTTTCGACCTACCTTGATTCAGCTGATAGTCTGGATAGATCGACTAGCCAAATTTTATGTTTAAAAAAAATGCTACCCCGGCATCACTGTCCTGCCCGGTGCTCCTCCTCCTCTACTGGACTGGATGTTCTTAGAGTGACATTGGGGCAGCATATACCCTGCCCAAATAGGCCTCTATTATTGTATAATCCTGTAGTTACTATTTTTGTGCTCTAGGTGCAAATAAGGCTTTAATGAAGTTAATGATATTATTGAATGCCCTGCATTCTATTGCGCAATATCTAGAAAGGCAAACAAGTCCATGGATCATATGCATTTAATATGTCAAAGCGAAACCTTTTTCAGACCTGTGAATGAGGATTTCATGGTCATTTTTTCTACACAGAAGAATGTGTGAAAATAGTGTCCAGGTCTTCTTAATACTATCTGAAGAGCGCTCCTTAAAACGTCTTCTAATTTCACTTTAAACCCTGCTATCCAATTCCAATGAATGTGTCGCCCTGTAAAAGTCGCGTCACTCACTTTCTTGCAGGAGCAGCACTGATAGGCGAACTGCTTCTCGAAACAGGCGACGCAGAAGTAGCTGCTATCTTTGGGGATGAAGGACTTGGTTCCTATGGGCTGCTGGCAGCGCTGGCACAGAAAGCAGGTCTCGTGCCAGCTGTTCCCCTTGTACTCCATTTTCCGCGAGCCTAACACAAAGACAAACAGAAGAGATATTTTTATCAGCCGCCACATTTGCTTTTTATAATCAGCAGCATTTGTGCTTTCTTTGTGCTCTGCGGTTTATTTCGATATCCTTCGTGTTCTGTTATGTAACGTTAGTGAGGGTCATTTCCCTCAATGCCACAAATGATAACTGTATTGTGATTGAACTCGTCCTTCCACACCAATAGCATCTGGTTTATTGTGCTATTTTGGTTAGGGTTTTTTTTTTTTTTTTTTTTGCATCAGTTAATGAGCAAAGCAAATGTAGGCATGACATTCAAAATCCACTGACTCAGTAACACATTCAGATCCAAAATGTCCAGCGTCCACCTCGGGAGACCCCATTCTTTCCGGCAACGCTGGGTTAAAATGATGTTGTTTGATATAGATCTGTACACGTGAGGCACTTTCAGTGATTCAGGAAATTCATAAACAGCTCTATAGTTCCAGTATAGGGTAATAATCAGCTACAGTGTGGGGTGATGTTGCCCAAACTGAAGCAGCGTCGCCACCGTAGAACTCCCTGAAATGATTCCAGCGATTACATTTTTACATTTAATAAAGAACAAGGTGCACTTTTGCTACTTTTAGATGTAATATTGTGGAACTGCGTTTTTTCGTGTCCTACCTGGCAGGATAGTTTTAGTGCAATTAGTGCACTTGGCCGAGTACTCGTTGGAATAGCACTCGGTGCAGAGTAGAAGGTCATCTTTGGCAGCGAACGCTTTTTCCGCTAAAGCGCGTCCGCATTTGCCACACTTGAAACAGTTCTCATGCCAGTGGCGGTCCTTGTACGAGAGATCCTGAGATGGAGACACAAAAGATTAAAGATTAGCCAAAAATGAGCGTTAGATTGTACATCTTTAGCTTTCAGCTCCTAATCTTACAGTATATTCTCAATCCCATCCTTCCATCCATTATTGTATTGTTACTACAGCATTTACATTTATGTTGCTACAGTAGCTCGGACCATAAACGTAGTGCACTGTATGCTCTGTAATGCTAGCATGAAACATCTAGCGCACAAACATTCACTAGCAACTCTTTATCAACTACAATTTTGTTTTACTCTTATTAGCTTAAGCTAGCCAGGCCAGTTAGCTTAGCATACACGCACCGGCTTCATACATTAAATAACTCTCTCTAACGTTAACGCTAATTTGCTAACACTACAGTTAAATTCAGCGCACATTCTTGTGTGATTTTTTTTGTAAAGATGAGTGAAGTGTTTCCTAAAGTTTTAGGACCCAAAACAGGAAAAAAAAAAAAAAAAATCCTTTTCCTACCTTGTTGTTACACCCGATCGGTAAGGAGCAACTCTCGCAACAGTTAGCGAACAGGTTCTCGTAACACTTGGTGCAGTATTGCGTGTCCTCTTTTAGGATGTATTTTTTCCCAAGCAGCGTGTCTTTGCAGTAATGGCAGTCGAATCGTTCAGTAGACATCGCTGTTTATAAAGAGAAGGACTCTTTAAGAAATCATTAGCAAAGGTTCATCAGAATGCATGAAATGAAACAGTTGCATGCTATTGCAAGCAGGTTAGTAAAGTCGACATGTCTGGTCTAGTGCAACACACTGTAATCCCCAAACATTTGTCAATACACAATTGCTATTCGTACCTTTTAGTTGTGTTCAGGGTCGCTCTGGCACTGTGTGGAGTGTGTGGGGTCCAGGCGTTCGGCTGGAGAGTCACAGATTAACAGGACGCATTGAAAAGACCTTCTATAAATATAGTCCCTTTATTAGCGAAAATCTCTGGGGAGGATGACCACGCTGCTCATGTCTACACCTTTTATGGGTGTTCTCCCAGAACCCCATGTCTTGTACGCCCATGCATGATTAGATGTACTCTTTCTGTGCATGTCAAATAATTAAATCCATTCAAAATGAATCTGATTCAGACCACAAAGCATGAAAGTTTAAGATTGGATAAAAGTCATGGCTTGTTATTCGGCTTGTAATAGTAATAGCCGTATATAACAATAAAGTTTACATCAATAAAACATTGATAAAATATGCAAACATTACGAGCATTATATCATTCTACTTTATGTGCTAATCTGCATTTTTGTAAACAAGTCGCATAATGAACTATAACACTATTATTTTTTCTTAGCTTTCCTGTTCACCGTGCAGCACGAAGCCACACCACCGGGCTAGAAATGTGCCAAACAGGGGACAAAACATCATCTTAGACATGTTTTTAAAATAGAAACAGGTTTCACCAAGAACATAGAAAACCTGAAGAAATAGAAGAAATAGAGCAGATGCAACCAGACTGTCATGCCATATGAGGCTGGACTGTATGCCTGCGTGTTTCAGACAAAAACATGTTCACCCAGAAGCTCAGACTTGGGGGGAAAAAAAACAAGTGGAGGAGCATAATGAGATACTGTGGTATAATGAGCAATGCACAGATTTGTACAACATGAGTTACTGAGTTCTAGAAAACGACCCTGCTGTTATCAAGTTGAACATGAACAGATTTATTCCTAAATTGTTCGTGCAAGCTAAAAGTAATGTTTAAAAAAAAGTAATTGTTGATTTGGTAGATAAAGGGAATAAGATAAAAGGAATTTTTGAAAGTGTTCTATAAATTACGTCTGAACGGCATTCATCAAGATACGCGCGAGTACAAAGAAAATTAGTGTCACCAAATGTTTTCACATCTGGCAGGTACTTATATAGGTTGGTTTAGGTATTTATATATTTAATTATTTATTTGTTTGTTTGTTTGTTTGTTTGTTTATTTGGTTTGACCAATGAACAAAAAATTGGGCTCATTTTGGTGTAACAGTCTTTTGGCTAATGATTTCCAAGACAGTCACCGCAACAGAGCTTATATGAGGGGCGTTCACCTGTGCATCCGCGTATGACGATCCTGGTCGAGGTGGCTCAGAGCCCACTGCAGTCGTTCCCATGAACACTCAGCGAGTGATCACCTGATCCCTGAAAATCAACGGATAACTTGTCGCCAACTTGCAGAACAGATGCATCTGTCTGTGTGAACTGTACACACACTCATTCACCAACACCACTTACACATTACCTCCATGACCTCGGCTGGGAGTTATTTCCACGTCCTCTGTACGATGCTGACCTCGCTCCAAGACATTTCCACATGTCTGGGCCATTTAAGGAGTTCCTGGGAGGCCGGTGTTTCAGACGTGAAGCAAGGCAGTCCGATCATGGCTCCGGCGTACTGAGAAAACTTTCTACCTTGATGGAGCCCAAGCACTAGCGAAACACTGAGATGAGTGCATTAGTGTAGCCGGGGATTATATAGAGAAATAAAGGGAGTTTAAACTCTCATAACTGTGTTCTGTTATTGTGGACAATCAAAAGTCCCAGTTTGACTTGAACACCCTTTGTAGACATCCAGATTATATATTAAAGAAGTTATTCAGATCACAGAGGTTGTGTTTGAATGTTCATGGTGTAATCGTAGCAACAGCAAGTTACTGTGGGGTGAAAATTTGGCAACTTGTAAGTAACCACATTGAAGGATTTACGGCTTTATCCTGTATACAGGGTTGCGGGGAGCCTATAGCCTATCCATCGATGGGCACACGCACATACGCACACTCACATTGCTCAATCACACACTACGGGGCAATTCAGGAACGGCAATTAGCCTAATCTGCATCTCCTGGCCTGTGGGAGGAAACCAGAGTAACCGGAGGAAACCCAACAAGCACAGGGAGAACAACAAACCCTGGAGGTGCAAAGCGACACTGATCCGAAATATGGTCCCGTCCGAGCCGAGTTCATTCTCATCATCCCAGTGGTGCATCATTTGTCTCGGTCTTTGTATGCAAAAATATTAATAGTTACAGAATACACAAATCAAATATGAATAATTCCAATATCCAAACACTTTTTAATGTATTAAAAAGTGCGAAATCTTTTTTCGAAAATTTCTTCCCAACCATCTGGAGGGCCAAGGGTATTTCTCGAGGATGGAAAAAGAGCCACACTGTAGATAGCAGATGCTGTGCAGAAGGCAGTCATAGACTGGGCGCAGTAGAAAGCGGGGATTTTATGAGAATTACTAATTTACGCAGCATTTTGTTTAGACTTGTGACAATAATCCCAGTCAAGCTTCTGATTGGACACTTACAAAATGTGGAAAGTAAAAAGGAAATAAATAATGGAAAAGCAAGTTACTACAGAAGACAATCAGCTTCACAGCGATCACTCGGACTGTGTTTTTAGCTTAACGATGACCTTTTTCTTCCGAATTTCTTTCTATAAAATGATGAACAGCTATGTTTGTTTGGTGTTTATGAAAACATTTTAAGATGCTAACGCAGCCAGAGCGCCGCACAGGTTCCCTGTGTATCGCAACAATGTATCGTGCCAATATTGTTGCTTGTAAACATATAAACATATAACCCGATCGGTTACCGCTCTATTTGCTGCAAATATCTGACATTTTGATTGCACCGTGTCCTCAGACACTCGATGCCCGTCTGCGCCCGTAGGCGGTCGCTAAAGGCTTAGCGTGAACCGGTGCCAAGCGCTGACTCCGTGCCAGGCGTCTTACTATCCGCTGACATCGCTTCGGCTTGGCTGAGCATCAGCACGAACTGAGCTGTGAACTAAATCTCCATCGCCAGATTTCCGAGAGACGGGGATTCTGCGAGCGAGGCCTGAATAACCATGAGTTCATCATGCAGAAGAGCGCAGATTCTATGCTGTAATTCAGCTGGTTTGTGAACTGCATCATGATTTCGATGTGGCTCAAGAGATACGGACTAGTTTAAAAATATGGATCTTAAGGATTCGTTTTTCAGCCGTATAAGGAATGTATTCTGGGTCAAAAATAGCTCGACTTCTCTCGATCACGGCTGCACTCGGGGAGGGCCATTTTTCTCGACAGGAAATATTCTACTCTGGCTTCTTCTCATTTCTTTTAATTTTCACATGCACGCCAAATGATAGCCTGGCCTCTCGAGTTTGTAAAGTGTTCCTGCAATCGTATCCTTCATTGCTCGGCTTTTAGCTCCCGCCAGTCTTGCAGTTGCCTCCCATTAATCTGTGTCACTGGATTATAGGTACTGTCACAACAAACAAATGTACACAGTCAGAGTTGCTAGGCATCACTGATACTGACTTGTAGTACTCGTCATTGTCACTGTATGTGTGTGTGTGTGTGTGTGTGTGTGTGTGTGTGTGTGTGTTCCCTTTCGACCAGCCTAAAATATCAGTGACTCCAAGCAGCTCAACAACTTCAGTTCTTAACAAAAGGCACAAAAGACATAAGTCTTGCTTGTTTACACTCTAATGATTTACACCTATATATACATGCAAACTATATCTATAAAGTCACGTACATACACTTATTACACATATTACTGTATAATATGTTGAAAAGAATCATTTGTAAAGATGCATTACGATTTAAGCAATGTCTGTCTTGTATTATGAACAGTCAGGATGCAAATTATTATAAGTACAGTACTCAGGGTGCATACTAAACGACGAGGGGCGTTCAAGTCAAACTGGGACTGGATGATGAAACTTCTGGTGAATGAAGGCATCAAGCACATGCCTGATGAGACTCTTAGCTGCAGTAAAACATTTGAATGGTGCCTTCATGTACAGTCCTGACCTCACTCCAAGCCAGTTTCCTGCATGTTTGGATGATTAATGGAGCTCCTGGGAGGCCAGCGTTTCAGAAATGAAGCAGGCAGTGCAGTCTGATCTTGGCTCTGGTGTACTGAGAAAACTTTCCATCTTGATGGTGTCCAAGCACTAGTGAACATTAGTGGAGCAGAGGATTATATAGAGAAATAAAGGGCGTTTTTACTCTTGGAGCTACGTTCTGTTATTGCACTCTTTTCAAAAGTCCTGCTTTGACTTGAACAGCCCTTGTTTGTTGAATTGTAGATTATTTAATATTTTAAATGCAAGCAATAGCCAACATATATTTAAATATCTTGCACAGAATTTTTTTTATTTGTAACTTTTAACAGCAGCGTGAAACGGTGAAAATATATAAGATTTTGAATAAAATATAATAATAAATAATAATGGTTGTTTCTTATTAAGGTTGTTACCTGGCCAAACCTGCAATGACACTGTAGCCAAATACATATACTTCAATATGGAGTCGGTCCTCCTATAACAGCTTCCAGTCTTCTTGGACGGCCGTCCTGTGTGAATTCATGCCTAATATAGAGCTATTTTGTTTTTTTGTTTTTTTTTACTTACTGTATATAATGCAGATTAGGAATAGAATAATTTGCATAGGTATTTGCTCCCTGCTTCTGATAGAACTTGCGAATTTTGTGACTGCGGTATTAAAGAGCTAGGGGCTGAAAATAATGCATGTATTAAAGAACTGAAAGAGCTGAAAATAATGCATGAGGTAATTTGAGGATATGAGGTCAGACGTTTAATAAGTAAGATTTGCATGATTAGATGAAGAAAGACTCTACCATCATCTCCATTTCACTAAAAGTTACTGTGTGTGTGTGTGTGTGTGTGTGTGTGTGTGTGTGTGTGTGTGTGTGTGTGTGTGTGTGTGGAGGCCTAAATAACAAAATCTGATGAATTAACCATTTTTTTTGGCAATCAAATGAGCGACGCTAATGCATCAGCTTCTTCATTCTGATTATGTGCAACAAGAGCGGCGTTTCACAGTTTATCATGTCCAACAGCTGCTTAAGCAGGTGCTGACAGCATAAGTGGTGAGCCATTGGCTTGAGATCAGGTGACCATTCCAACACAATCTATTTGCTCAGAGTCAGGTAATGGCTTTAGTCGAGCGTCTGGAACAGGATACACTCAGGAGAGATGAAGACAAGGAGGCACAGTTGCGAAACCTTATGATCTTGCAGAACTGTAAACCCCTTCAGAGATTCAGGAGAAGCATCCAGACCCCCTCGGAGCTGCTCATACAGAGAGTGTGGGACAGTGGCGGGAGAATCCGGGTCGTGAGTGAGCTCGTCGTCTCACGGGCGTAAAAGTAACAAGTCCTTTCTGCGGCTTTGATAAAAACCTTGATGAGCGTGTGACCTCCAAGAAATGGGAGTGGACAGCTTTATACTGTATGTGCTGAGAAGCAAATCCAAACAAGGATTTATGTAGTTATGTACATCTATATCTCTTGAACCTCTTAAAACGCAGATGAATCACAGTACTGCAGTGGAAACGATTTTATCTGGACTCAAAAAATGTTCAACCAAAGTGTGCACCGTGTTTCTTCAGATGTTTTGGTTTCATCTCCCTCCTAAAAACATAATGGTTTGGAACTTCTAAATTGCCCCATATATACAGTACATGATAATGTAAACGAGTCTATCCTTAATTCTCTGCCGTTCACTAATTTACAATCCTGGGTCTATTCCCACTTCACATCATGTGTTCCTGAAACAGGAACACTGACCAGGATGGTGTTAATTTTATACAGGGTATTAATTTTAGCTTGTTTTCATTAAGGGTGTCAATATTTTTTAGAACTTCAAATAAGGCCAAACCCAATCCAGTCAAATAGTTGAGAGGGTAAAGGTGTTGTTTAAGGGCTCAAGGTTAATTTCACCAGTGGAGTACCATAACTGCAGGGCAGTACAGCGGTACCTCGGCATACGGATTTAATCCGTTCCGGAGGCGAGTTCTTATTAAGGCGGAATTTCGTATTTCGAAACACATTTTTCCATAAGAAATAATGTAAATGCAAATGATCCGTTTCAGTCATCCAAAAAATATTACCAATATTACCAATTTTCAACAATATGATCATATTTTTACATATAAAAACAATCAAAACATTTAGAAAAGACATTAAGTAAATGAAGTAAAATATTAAATAAATATACATTAAACCTCTAAAATAAACATGATTCCTCGTGGCACCGGCTGTTTTAAAAACAAACCTGAAAGTGGCCCCCTTTTCTTCTTGCTCCCGTCCTTGCTAACATTCCTGGGACCCATGGTGCTACAATATGTCTTCACTAAATCTTGCACAAATTGCAAAAAAAGTGAGTTTATGTAAACTCGTTTCGCTTGGCTTTCTACCGACGTAAACAAGTTTTGAACGGCTCCCGCGTGTACCCACTAATTAGCAGGTGTTCGGTTCGGCTCGGTTCATTCCCTCAGTAAATTTCAGTTTTTAAAGCGAACATTCATGAGGCGGGCCGTTCATATGCCGAGGTACCACTGTATATCCAGTGATGGTATTAAAAAAAAATAAATAAAATAAAAAAAAAGCTTGTACAATAAAACTATATAAATAATCCATCAGTGTTTATTCTCTTCCTACATTAACTAAACAGGTGAACTAGACTGATGAGAATGCTTCAGTTATCAACAGTATAAGACATTATAAGGCAGCTTATACATGTTACCTGGCTAGCTAAATAAGCTAAATGCTGTTAGGGATTGGGTAGCATGCTATGGTTGTTAGCTACTGTAGCTAAGTAGCTTGTGTTAATTCTTCCCTGTTTCTAGCCACATGCCGTATTTAGTTATGTAGCTTCTTATACTTTGACATCTTCAACATGCCTGGTGGCAAAGTGTGACATAAAGAAAGTGAGTTTGATACAGGAAAACATCAAAAGATCTGACTAGCTAATCTAACTTATCATCTAGCTAATTTCTCATGAAGCATTTACTAAGATGGCTAATACTGTAAATTGGACCAGGCTTGCTTAGCCGTCTTTACTACATCAGGCATTTGTGCTAAGCACTTTCGCACCTGAAGTTTAGACGTTTATGAGGATTTGTTTTGACTGGATCTTAAACCTTAAGTATTAAAAACTTGGACACTGACTTTTAATCGGTCTTTAAAGAGTCTTCTCGATCCAGTGGAAAATTTAAAAGGACAAAAGTCTTTTCTAATCAGCTACATCTGACATATTGGGAATTGTATAAATTAGATTTACGAAGGGTGTTCAGGTCAATTCGCAACTTGTGATGAAATTTCTGGTGAATGAAGGCATGAAAGCGATTGACATTTACAGAAGACTTCAAGCACAGTACGGTGATGAGACTGCAGTTTAGCTGCGATAAAACATTAGAACGGTGCAAGAAGGCTGTACAGTACATCCGTGAACGACGATCCTGGCCAAGGTGGCTCGGAGCCCAGTGCAGTCGTTCACGTGAACATTCAGCAAGTTGTTAAGTTTTAAGTTAAGCCTTTATTTGTCACATATACATTACAGCACAGTGAAATTCCTTCCTCACATATCTCGCGGTCTGACCCCGGCGTAACTGGGGTCAGCCATGATACAGCGCCTGTGGAGCAGTTAGGGTTAAGGGCCTCGCTCAAGAGCCCAACAGTGGCAACCTGGTGGAGCTGAGGATCGAACCGCCGACCTTCCGATCAGTAACTCAGTGCCTTAGCCCTCTGAGAAAGGGCTTTCTGTTTCTTCCCGGTTCATGGCGAGGCTTTCTCAGAGGGCTATGGCACTGAGTTACTGCTCAGTTGCTGACCTGTGGAAGAGACGCATCTGTCTGTGGAAACTGTACCTTAATCATTCACCAGCACCACTTGCATGTTACAGGACCTCGGCTGGGAGTCACTGCCACATCCCCCGTACAGTCCTGACCACGCTTCAAGACATTTACACATGTTTGGGTCATTATAGGGAGTATTGGGAGGCCAGATTTTCAGAAGATTTTCTGCCTTGGTAGTATATCTAAGCACTAGTGAAACACTGGGATAAGTGCCTTATTGTTGCAGGGGATTATATAGAGAAATAAAGAAAGTTTTTACCCTCATAACTGCACAATCAAAAAAAAGTCCTGCTTTGACTTGAACAAACGAGGTTGCATTTTACCCTTTAAATCTTAGTACGATGCAGATTCTTTCACCACTTCATACACTCATTCGTTTATCATAAGATCAGAGTGTGTGATGTGACGGCCGGTCATAAAGTTCACTCTGTAAGCTCGGCACAGGGTTCAGAGGTTCAAACACCAGGAGGTTGGTTAGCCTCAAATGCCAGGGTATCACCAGCTCTTCGGGTTTCCAATAACAGCTGTTGTAGAATTTGGCTGTTAGCATGGCGATATTGTCTCCTTGGTGCAGTTTGTCAGCTTGCAGTGTGTGTGTCGAGCTATTTATACCAGCTGGGCCGTGGCTGAAAAAGCACACAGCTCATCGCAGGCTTCAGACCGTGCTGTTTAACGCTCGGGGCCTGTGATCGCTTGTACATAAACACCTTCGAATTATTTTTAGGGTTTGTTAAACCTCTCCAGTCATCCCTAGGTCACTGAAAACGATACCTCAGCAACAAGGCTGCGTTGCTCATATCGAGTGCGCAGGGACTTTAGGTTTGTGCTGGATTCTTGATTCTGATCAATCAGAAAGGTGTTGATGCATTTTCTAAAGCAGCAGGTCTAAGAGTCGTAGTTTCGTTTCTAGCATGCCATCGGTTCTTTATGACGTACATGGTGGATGCTCTAAATGAACAGATTTTAAAAACACATGAACTTCTGATTAATAAAGTGTGTTAAAGTTTATGTAATCAGTTTTGTCCTCGTGTGGTCCATTTGTTTTGAACTAAACAGAAATTTCAGCATGACTTGTGGACGCTCCTCGCTTGAACTGATATCTTCGAGGAAAACGCTTCTTTTTAACTATGTTTTTATAGATAAATGATAAAAAATCGAGGTACACTGACACGACAGAGTGTGCAAACTTCTGCGCTTTACTCGTATCTTGTACTGTACCTGCATGCATGATGTAATGTATTTCCACTAAATACAACGTAACACAAATGCAATTTAAATCAGACGTTTTTATTTTCAGGACACTAACAGACAACAGACATCTAAATCATTTGGCAAATAATATTTTGGTCAAATTTCTTGTCACGATCTGTTCAGAAAATCCGTCCGGTTCACATGTTAAATGCGTAATGCATAGAGAAACACTCTAGAGAAATGGTACAGTATATGATGCAGCCTGTGCATTCAGTCAGACACACACACGCGCGCGCACACACACACACACGCACACACCCTTAATGCGAAGACAGTTTGTTAAAGGGAACCAAGACCTCACAGAGAGAACTAGACAGAGTGCAGAGAGAAAGGAAAGCAGGACGATCCAGTGAAGAAGCAATAACATCCTTTATCACGAAGAGCTCTTACTCAAACACAAGACCAGATATAAAAGTTGTTGCGGTTTGTTTTATCGGTCCGCTTCACCTCTGGGGCATCTTTTGAGTCAGTGTTGAAGCGCCGCAGGTGCAACGAAATGCTGCGAAGTAATAAATAAAGCCTGTCCTGAATCCATTCACATTTTACTCGGGATTATTGTTTTGCTCGAGGAGGATGTCCTACGAGCTTTCACAATCAAGTTTCTTCGTCTCCACTTCCTGTCTATTTCGGCACATTTGTTTGCACTCGGAGCTTCCAGCAGCTGCCGTTTTCGTGCTCCTCACACAGCGTGGTGTAAATGGTGTGATCACAGCTGATCCTCAGTGAACAAACTTTATCAGAAAAAATTGTATTGTGTACAATGTCTACTGTGTGTGTATGTGTGCGTATGTGTGTGAAGTAACAACTTTCATCTAAAAAAATGTCTTGCATCGAATTGACATTAGATCACAAAATACAGACACAACACAGACACCAGAAGCAACTGCACTGGTAAAATAGCATCAGATTAAGGAAAATAAAGATACAGCAATATTAGAACATCCTAATGCATTCGTGTGACAAAATGAGCATCCAAAATGGGTGTCTTAACTCTTTACATAAATGCTGACATACGCTGAACCTCTGGCTCTTGTGATTAAAGTGTGTGTGTGTGGGTGATTCCATGATTGGGCCGCATTTGTGCCCCACTGATATTAGGATTAGATTCATGGACGGCGTCCTTTACAGCAAGCTATGAGCATGTTTCACCTAATTCATGCATCCTTCACCAAAAAAAACAGCATTTTTATCCATCCCAGTCCAAGAAAACTTTACTTTTGCTTATTCTAGCCCAATAAAACTATGCATGTCCAACCCAGCACAACAAACCTTGACTTTTGCTATCCTAGTTCCAACAAAACATAATTTTCCAACCTCTGGGCAACAAAACTGTATTTTTACCCCTCCCAGCAAAACAAAATAGATTTTTTTCAAGTCCCTCTCCAACAAAACAGTATTTTTCTATTCCAACAAAATTGTTTTACCCAGCCCAGCCCAATATAACCGTATTTTAGCTAGTTCCTTTTGAACAAAACAGCATTATAGCCAATCTCTGTCTTATAAAAATGCATTTTTACCAATTCCTGCTCAAGAAAAACTATATATATATATATAAAAAAAAAATTTTTTTTTACCCATCCCAGCCCAATGAAACCGTATTTAATTCTAGCAAGAAAACATTTTTACCAATCCCAAATTTTACCAAAAATTTACCTTTTTTTTTTTTTTTTGCAGCCCAACAAAACAGCACTTTACCAATCCCAGCAAAACAAAAGCTATATTTCTTCCTTTCCCAGATCAACGAAACATTGTTTTTGCCTAGTCAAAAATAAAACTGTATAATTTATCAGTCCCAGCCCAACAAAACAGCATTTTTATTAATTCCATGTTCAGCGGGAAGCCATCATCCAAATTTCCTGAAGATTGTCAAAAGATGACATATAAGTCATCTTTTGACTTCTCTCTTAATTCTTTAATAATACTGTAACATTGACTGGTGTGATTGTATTAAAAAGACAACCTTTTTTTTTCTTTCTAAAATTAGACTGAAATCAAATTATTCATTTAGAAAAAGCTAATTACTAGAAAGTCCACATTTTTGTTAATTTTATTTCATCTATAATCAACAGCAAGCATAAATGCAGCCAGGGATCTTTAAAATGATTTAAATGATTAAA
Organism: Clarias macrocephalus; assembly: GCA_011419295.1. Taxonomy (NCBI): domain Eukaryota; kingdom Metazoa; phylum Chordata; class Actinopteri; order Siluriformes; family Clariidae; genus Clarias; species Clarias macrocephalus. The sequence goes on from JAAGKR010002929.1 coordinate 34,901, forward strand.
TCCATGCTTTGCTTGGTCCAGTACTAAAATACAAAAAGAGTAAATGCAGCCGCAGTCATGGAATCTCCCGTTAGTAATGAGCTAAAATTAGTCGAGGAAAACAAAGCACAGCGCTTTAGTAATGTGCATCCACGTGATAATCCTTTGTGAATTTATCATACAGTACTTGTTAGATTACACTTATGCAAAAATAGACTTTCACAGTAAAAGTAGATCAGAGAAAAGAAAAAAGAATCAAAGGAAAAGCTTTGGCACTGAACACATTTGCTAAGCTAGTGTTTATGAATAGAGCAATAGAGAGCTACATTTCTCTCTTCATAAGAACAATATCTACAGTAAAAGTCCATAGACTTTCTCATTAATCCCCCCCCCCCCCCCACCACCACTTCCCAAAAAAGGACTGGGTCTCATATCATAACCTTTTATGTGTGTGAAGAGTCCACAATCTAAAACACATGCATACATTTGCATAATGGACTTGTGCTCTTGGTTTCACATTTTTTTTACTCTGCTAGACAAAAAAAAAAAAAAAAACCAGCGTTTAAATCAGGACTGTGAAAACGGACTGGTGTGACCATATTCCATGAAAAAAAAATCATAAAAGAAATAAAATGTAAAAAAAAAAAATGCTACCAAAATATGCTAAGCTATTCTACGTCTATGCTATGCAACCGTCTCTGTTACTGAATTTAGCATTTTACTCAATTTTGTCCCCATGGTAGTAGACAAAGATAAATAAACTCAGTAACTTATTTTTATTGGAGAATATACAGAATTTTATACCTGTAACGTATAAATATTAGCCATGCTGTCCAATTTCTCTGGCGTTCGGCAGTTTGTAATGCTCTTTAAGGTGAGCGATTTGGCAAATTGTCATTTTTAAAATGCATGAAAAGCTGTTAAGTGTGCATTGATATTTTTCACTTTTGGACAGAATGTTTACAGGCGCCAAAATGAAAAGAAATAAAGATGACTCTAGTAAGCGTTCAAGCTGCAGAAAAGATCAACAGTTATTTGGCACTCGAGAAGACATATTACAAGTAACGACCTTTGAGTAATAAGCTGGAAATGAGCTGGTATTTAATGTTGTCCTTTTCAAAAATAAAAATTCTGTCGCTCTGGATAAGAGCATCTGCCAAATACGTAAATGTAAATGTAAATACGGACACCGTAAATTGGCCTTGTTTGCGAGTAGGAATTTCCTTTGTTCTTTCCTTTTAAGCAATCGCTGATGTACAGTTTAGCTTAAAAGCAATAAACAACTAGTGCAGCTAAAAGGAATTTCCAACAGTACAAATAAGTCGTATGGAAATGAGTACTTCACATTAATTAGCTCTGTTTTTGTTCCCCTGCGTTACATGTTCCCCATGTTCATAATCTTGCACGTAAGCTGCTACACTTGCACTTTATGATCTTAGCTAGCTAATTGTGAATGACGTGAAGTGTAGTTAGCTGGTTTTAAGTGAATTAGCTTGCTAGTTTAGCTTCCTTAGGAATGTTGGGTTGTGCTGGGATTTTGCACACCAGTTATAATAAATAATACGTAGAGATGGGGGTAAAAAAAAATTTCAGTTAGGTATCACGATTCTTTTTTATGGCGAGTCATGTATCACCACACCGACTTCAAAATATATATATATATTTTTTTTTTTTACCAACTTTTAATTCATATGTCTTTTTTAAAGGTGGTAAATTTGCAGTTCCTTTCTAGCAATACATATTGTGTGCTCTAAACTCCTCACACATTCGCAAAATTATTTGCTTAGTTTGTTTAGAATGGTAACAAATCTAAAAAAAATTTAATCCGGATATTTCTAAAACTGTGACACTCACAGAATCGCAATACAAATCGAATTGGCACCGTTTATAATATCGTATCATGTCGTCCATGGTGAGTCCCATATTTAATTAATAATGATTTTGTTTTGTTTTTTTAAGTTTTTTTTTTTTATTTTTAATGTGGACATTTCATTCTTGCCCTAGCTACCATTTTGCTGCCTTGTTGAGTGAGTGTTGCCATTTGCTGCTAGCAATGAACTCCTTGTGCTTGGTTTTACGTTAGGATACTCATATTGTAAGAAAATATTTTCATAGCAAAGTTTGCAGACTGCTTTGATTGTTAGTGCTCTAAGCTATTGCTTGTTGTTTGGCGCAACCACATGCACCAGGCTTGTTTCACGTAGCATCGCCTGGTATCGGATGTTGGTTTGTAGCATAACAGTAAAACTTTGTCCTTGTGTTCACTGGTTGTTACGCTGTTAACTTTCAATAGGATCCTAATGTAAAAAAGGTAACTTCACATGATGCTGATGATTCCTATACGTTCTACGCATATCGATATGAGAGTATAGCACTCGTGCTGGTGATTAAAGCGCACGTCGTGGCTAATTAATGAAAAAGAAAAAAAAAACTTTAAATAGCATATTAAATTATGACCAAAACTAATTCAAATTCAGACATCGCACTTATTACAGCAAATGGACAATACATGTACAATTCTCAAATCTGTCGACACTGCATACTTGACGAACACCATTACACCTACAGTACACTTGCGAAATAAATAACGCACAGATATTTCCTATTCAACACTTATTTTCTCGGCGGAGTAATTTCTGATTTAGTCAGTTAGACGTGAAGTTAGACATTGATTTAAAATCACCAAGTGCGAAACATGATAAATAAGGCATTAAGAAAACCGAACAGTCACAAAGGTTGTCACATAATAAAATATGTTCTCTGCATTCAAATTAATAAATATGGGGAACAAAGTGCTCAGCATGATTATCAAAATAAATTAACATCCGCTTCGTTTTACAAAAATAAACCAGAGCCGTCTAAGCAGATGACTCCGATCCCTACTGATTTACCATATTTTCCAGGGCAACAAGTTCTGCTTATGTAATGAGACACCGCCCTAAAACTGAAGTACTGTAGCATTCGCTGTACTTAATTGAAAATGTATCAACTCTGAAATGGAACTTGTATTGGCCAGGTTTAGTTTTTGTGTTGCTCCTGTTCTGTATATTAATACGATGTTATCTGAGATGTTTTGCTTAATCTCCTTTATAATGCCTAAAAAGATTTCGAAAATCTGTTTTATAGTAACATTTACTTTATAGCATGTGTGTGTGTGTGTGTGTGTGTGTGTGTGTGTGTGTGTGTGTTTGAGTGTGTTTGAGTGTGTCTTTGTGTGTGTGTCACATTTTGTACAACTTGATGCCAGGAAAATCCATCTGAATTTGATGTCAGAGCTTTAAGTCATGTTATACGGTATGATTACTATCCGCTCGCAACGTTCCTGATGACATTCTGCTTTTTTGCAGCAATTTCATTTCAAGATCTGGTCCCAAATTTAGAACACTGACAGACGTCGTTTCTCTGCAGTTTTTGGTCTTGGAATGTTGCTGAATATGAAACCCTTGGGGGATTTGTAACAAACAGCAATATCAGGATTGTGCATAAGGTACATTTATTAAGGCTCCAGTTTGCTGCCTAGTTCTGTGGTTTGGTTGCACAGGAAAAGTTAACTGCATTAATACAATGGAGAATCGTCAGGAGGTAATGTTTCATCTGCACGATTCCTTCTCTCGAGGTACACTATATTGACAAAAGACTTTGGCCAAATCTACTGAATTGTTAATTATTGAACTCAATGTGTTTCAGTCAGGCCCCTTATTCCCAGTGAAGAGCGATCTTCATGCTTCAGCGTACCAAGACATCTTGGACAATGCTATGCTTCCAACATTTGCCAGTTATGGGAAGGTCCTTTTCTACTCCAACATGACTGTACCCCAGTGCACAAAGCAAGGCCTATTAAGACATGGTTTGGTGAGTTCAGTGGAACTCACTGAAAAACTTGATTGGACCGAACACATAGCCCTGACCAACCACATGAAGCACCTTTGGGAGGAACTGAAACGGTGATTGAGAGCCAGGTCTTCTCGTCCAACACCAGCACCTGACCTCATAAATGCTCTACAGAATGAATGAATGAACTCGAATTTCCACAGTAACACTCAAAAAATCTTCTGGACAGCCTTCTTGTTAGAGCGGGAATATATGTATTTGGATACAACACTGCAGGTTTGGTTTGTCCATATAGTAAATGTGTGACTACAGATTTATTACCACACCTCAGCTGATGTGCGTATTACACGATTAAGTAAAGTATATTTTATCGAAACACTCACAATAAATTAGTTTTGTGGAAGTTCTGGTTGCGAAATATGATATGGTAAAGGAAACAACCTGGTAAAAGCCAATTCTGTTGACCATTTTTGTTAAACAGACTCATGTCTTACTTACACAGATTTTGACTCTTATTTAATTAAGTCTAAGCTAACACTGGGAATGTATCTATCATTTTCCTAAAGGGAAGCTAGAGTACCAGGTCTACCACAGACAAATTCCCACATGGGCACAAACAAACATTGTAATACTGCATAATACAGCAGTTTGTTATAGAATTCCTAACTCGTTAAGGGATTTAAAAAATGTGCCCTATAGCCTGGAAAATATGGTATCAACCGCTTAAGTTACTTCCAACCAAACAACCAATCAGCACATTCCCAGATTAACCCCAGTACCATTTGTCGAGATTATTAAATGCCCTGTACTCATTGTGTCTTCTGACATAATCACATGCAAGGCAAGTGTGTTCAGCCCAGAAATAGGCTTTCTTTACCTTGAAGTGTTTACGCCAGTCAAAGTACCTCAAGTAAAGTTCTTCGTTCTTGTCCAGAAATAAAATATACTCAGCCAATTCTTTCGGGGAGGAGAAGTCATCCACATGGATGAAAGCACCACCCTCTACAAAGTTCTGATAATTCTCCCTCGGTGGGCCCAACACTATTGGGACCGTGCCAACTGAGAGCGGGTTGTACAGTTTCTCCGTGATGTAATCCTTGTGAATCGAGTTCTCGAATGCCAAGTAGAATTTGCAGCTGGCGATGGTGGGGAAGTAGTCCTGGTCCGAAATGTACTCGCCGAACGCCTGGCCGTAGGCGTGGATCTCCACATGCTTGTAGAGCTCGTTGTAGTACTTCACTCGCACATGATCCGGGTTCCAGTTGCTCACAATCCAGCAGATCAGCTTGTTCTTGCTCGGTGGGACGAAACCTTCCCCGCCTTGGGAAGCAACGATGGCGCCGTAAGGCACTTCGATGTCGGCGTCCTGGCGGTAATTCAGGGTCAGGTTGAACAGGTTTTCGATGCCGGGTAACTGTGATGAGTGCGACGGCGACTCGAGGTTCATCCAGATCCATTTCTGAAGCGGAGGCCGAAACGCTGGCGGCATGTTGGACAGATCGGTGCTAATGTCCCTGTGGTGGATGACGACTGCATCGGATTTGTTATAAAGGTTGCGGTCTGCGGTTATGAAGCAGTTGTCGATGCTGAACAGGGAGCTGCACACGTTCAGGTCGTAGGTTTCCCCAAACGGCCAGAGCCAGACGAGCACTGTGGTCTGGTTCTGCTCACTTCGGTTGGACAGGAGGCTTTTTACTCGAGCCGTCGATGTTTCTGATTCAACTGGGCCTGATAACCAGCTAGTGGACGGCTTGATGTACATCAAAAACAAAGTCACAAAACAGCCCAGTAAGAAGGTGCCAAGCAGGAGGGGTCGCAGAATCCTGTGTGTAGGTGCTGATGGCATACTCTGGCCTTTAAGAAATGACAAAGATAAAACATTACTAAAACATATAAGTAGGTAAGATAAATGAGATATGAGCAAATGATTTCCTAAATGGTTACCTGGTAGTTTTGCAGTCATTCAGAAAGTGTTTTGCAAAGCAGATGCTTCGGACAATTCGTTGCTTCTTTAACAGTAACAGAGCGAAATGAAGCTATGAAGAGTTAAACACATTTGAATCTTCATTTGTTCCGGTCTCGAAAAGGTTTTTCAGTGTCGGTCCCTAGTGAAAAGATGAAACGATAATTATATAATTTATTTGAGTCTGAAATGGTCAAATATTATGCTTACACTTTACAACACCGCTCTATAATAAACGTCTTTCCATCACAAGCGTCTAGTCATTGCATGTTGCATCTTTCTGAAGGGACGCCTCAACATGGCGCCATGTCACCGTTTTGTCCAAGCCCAAATGCATGAGATGCCTGAATGACCTGGTTACCAGACACTCGTTTGCAGATTGGTCCCATGTCTGGATGCAGAGGTACTGTAAGTCCCAGGAACAAAAATCTGGGCAGGGTACAAGGATGTCCCATGCTCAGCTCCCTACAGAGCTCCATCAGGCATATCCCAACGAACAGAGACCCTGCGCCAGCCCTAGGACTAGCTGGAGTGATCATATCTCACAGTTGGCATTAGACAAACCGGGGACCGCCAGCAATATGTAGTTGGAGTGAATGTTTCATCAGTGAACACTTTATCCATGAAGCCTGATATCGCTTTTTGTACACTTTTTTGGCTGCAAGGTTCATAATCCTGAAAGGCAGCAATCTGATTGGCTATCTGTAATTCCATGCATAGACACTTGCATGCACTGGTTTGCAACAGGAAAATCAACAGCAAGAGACATTAAGTACCACAGGAAAAAATGGATGGCCAAAATACAGTATTGGTGCTGATTTTACAGGATATACTGTATGTTTTATATTATACATAATGCCAAAGAAGCTACTATTGAAGTTTATGCAACATGGAAGTGACCAGTGTTGCTTCCCTAAAAATTTCAAGTTGCAATTTCAAAACTTGTTTTGGAGAGATGATTTTATGAGCCCCAAAAATGGCAATTTTTCAGCGTTACAATGTTTTGCTTCAAACTAAAATTATTTAAAATGCAAATGGTTCGTATTTCTTTATGAATGTTGATAGTAAAATTGGTATAAGCTTTTGGACGCATATGTGTCCGTAACCATGTCAAATTCATGTTGCAATATTTTGCATTTTAGAATAATACACTTTTTCAGGTTTATGTCTTTTCATGTAAAAACTAAATTGGCCGAGTTTCATCTGAATGACACTGAAAGATTTTAATTCAAATGTATATTTAGCAAATATGTTTCTTTTTATCTGATAAAACATAAATGTCTATGCATTTTCACAAAACACGAATCATGGATCGGGAGATAAGAAGCATCAAGTATTATGAAAAACGGTGTCCTCTCTGAAAATTCACTTTTTTTACCTACTGTAGTTGAGACACTTTTTAGCACCAATAGCATGTTTTGGCTGATAAATCAACAGACTAAAGCTTTGGTTAGTAAGTAGAAAAAGACACTACAGTATATACAGATCAAATTATTGGGCAGTGTCGTGTGGATCAACATAAACTAGAGTTACTGTTATAACAGGATGAGCCTCTTATATTCCTGAAACATTTTTGTCATTGAGTCAGTTCTGAGATGTTTTATTCCTTCCAGTTTACATAATCCTGGTCATGTCCATGTACACAGTGTGTTGGAGCTCCAGTGTCGCTCTGTGCGTCTCAACATTACACTCTTGTGTACATCGAGTTAGGTGGGATGGCAATAAAATTGGGTTAATGAGAACACTGCCCTCTTCAGGAAGACATATACGTTGATGTAAATTTATGAGTGCAGTTCCAAACAATTCCAAACAGATAAATGATGAATGACGTTCAAATTATATTGTCTACGACCTGTTTCGGGTCTAAGTTATTCAGCTCAGTTCAATCAGGAACGCTGACAATGCAGCAGATGGGCAAAAAGGTAGACGTGCATGATGAAAAACCTCAGACACCACAGTCTGTCGCTGCACAGGATACTGAGGTTTTTTTTTTTTACTTATTACAACCTTGTGATACATCCTGTTTCAAAACAAGTCAAATTATGGTGCATAATGCAATTATTTTGCAAGTCCATAGTGCAACATACATACATACATACATACATATATACATACATACATACATACATATCGCCATATCAAAGCAGTACCCCGTCCAGTTTGGATGAACCTGTGCCGACTGTAGCTTCAGATTCCTGCGTTTAGCTAAAAAGAGTGCAACCTTACTCGGACAGCTGCTGTTGTAGCATATCGCTTTGACAACTTTGACATGCTGCACATTATTAGATATTTTTCAGCTTCCCGCGGTTGTAAAAAGTGGTTATTAGCCTTACCGTAACCTTCCTTTCAGTTTAAACCAGTCTGGCCATTCTCCTCTGAACTCCTTCACGATGAAGTGTTTATGATTCTATCCGCAAAAACTGACACTCACTTTGTGTTTTTTACTTTGGGACAGTTTCGTCCTAACTATATGCATATGCTTGTCTAATTTAAACCCCCCCCAAGAGTTTCTGAAACACTCCAACCACCAACCACCTCGGCACAGTTTCACCATTCCTCCTCATTCTGATGCATAATATAAGTTTGAAACATAAGCTCTCAACTTGTATCTGCATTGCTTTCATGCATTGTGCCGATGCCACAAGATAAGTTCTAAGAGGAAAACAATACATGCTACTGTACATGTACAAAAGGTGTCTCTGAAAATTTTGTTTCTGAATATGTACACTATTGTACAAAAGTATTAGCTTCTGTATTATCTGTAATACAAATGTTGTTAAATATGTTTGTCATATCTGCATTATTATATATAAAACCACTTACTATTTCCAATGATAACTTAGAAATTAATTAATTAATTAATTAATTAAATTACAGAAACACATTACAGAACATAACAGAATGTTTGCATGCTGGTAAAGAAAGCAACATGTACAAGACAGACCAGGTTTCAGACGTGAACAAACCTAATGTTACCTCCTGGGTTTTGCATGAAACTAGAAAAGGAGCGAGTGTGACAAATAATTCAGAAGAACTCTGGCATGTTCTCCAGCACACTCAGTAAAACCTAACTGCTGTTAAATTACAGTACTGTGCAAAAAGCCTTGGGATCATACAAAAAATGACACCACAAGAAAATATGCTTTTGAAAACGTTTCTGCATAAAAGAAACTTGCATACAGATCACTAAAGAGTAATAAAATAAAGACCAAAAAATATTTATATATTATATATATACAGTAATTATATAGATACAGTATACACAGTAATAATAATATATTATATATACAGTAATAATGCAGATATAATAATAAACATATATACACTGATCAGCCATAACATTATGACTACCTGCCTAATATTGAGTAGCCCCCCCCCCCCCCCCCATTGCCACTGTAACAGTGATGTACTGTGTGTTCTGACACCTTTTTATTGGGACTAGCATTAACCTTTTCATTAATATGAGCTATCTATTGGATCAGACTACATGGGCCAGCCTTCACCATCCATGTGCATCAGTGAACCTCGGCTACCCATGACCCTGTCACAAGTTCACTGGTTTTCTTTCCCTGGATCACCTCTGGTACGGCCTGCAGGAACATCCCACAAGAGCTACAGTTTTGGAGTTGCTCTGAGCCAGTTGTCTAGCCCTTCTCTACATTTTTCAATATCTTGCACCAATAAATATATTAGGCATTGGAAAAAGTGAACCTTTTTTTCTGAAGTTTTTTTTTTTGACAATATATTGGAAGTAGGGGAAATGAGCAAGCATAATGATTTGAGTGACTTTGAGTGAGAAGGGACAAATTGTAATGGCAAGAGGACTGGGTCAGAGCAACTCCAAAACTGCAGCTCTTGTGGGATGTTCCCGGTCTGCAGTGGTCAGGACATACAAAAAGTAATCCAAGGATGGGAAACCAATGAACTGGTAACAGGGTCATGGGTGGCCAAGGCTCACTGATGCACATACTGTAGGGAGCGAAGGCTGGCCCGTGTAGTCCGATCCAATAGAAGACCTACTGTAGCTCAAATGAATGAAAAGGTTAATGCTGGTTGTGATAGCAAGGTGTCAGAACACACAGTGCATCACTGTTATGGTGACAAAAGGGGCGACCTACTCAATATTAGACAGATGGTGGTAACGTTATGGCTGATCGGTGTATATAAAACAGCATTCGTACTAAAGATAATACGGCACCTTTTTGCATAGACTTTTTGCACAGTGCTGTGTATAATAAAACAAAGAACAACCACACGGCTACAGGGATACACAGTACAGTATCCTTAAATTAACCATGACTGCATTCTTACATGCTATATACTGTAGCTCTGTATAATCTGCATTTCACCTCATACATCAGATACTTACATCCACATTACATACAGTATGTACACTGCACCGGGCACCTCCTCCAATGAAAGGAAAGCAAGTCTTGCAAATGCAATTGCAGGTTTTTTTTTTTTTTTTTTTTTTTGCGGTATATGGGGCACGCGGTGGGCTCACGTGCTTTTGTGTTTTTTTTTTTTTTTGGCAGGGGTAATAAAATGACAGGGAGGCACAGGACAGAGAGCAGCATTTCATTATCACGCGGCTTTTCATTAGCTCTACGGCTCATCTTTCACTGTTTAACGCATATAATGGAAAATCAATATTACTGTGCACACACACACACACACACACACACACACACACACACATATATTTATATATTTGAATGCCAATGGTAATGGAAAAGCAGTTGATGTGCATAACCATTACAATAACCCTCACCGCGCAAAAACAAAAAAGGTCGCATTCTGTCCTCATGTGCGCGTTTTCCATTCCTCTGTTTTTTTTTTGTTCCCTCCATACACACGCTATAATAATAATAATCATCATCATAATAATCATAATAATAAACATATAACAAGTGCGATAAAAGCACACAGGTACGTACCATCTCCTTGGTTCTGCTGTGATGAAATACAAATAAAAAACCGGAGCCTATGAGAGGGGCAGGTGCAGCAGCAGCATCCTCACTCTCATCCCTCCGTCTCCATCTGCGGCTCTCCCACACAGCACGCGCATGCGACTCAGACCCCGGCCGAGGAGCGCTAACACCGAGCCAGCGTCCGCGCGCCATGCTCTTCACCCGCCTCACCGAGCACGACATGCGAACCCTGATCAACCGACATGTCGTTGATGACTCGGTGTGTCTGTTTGGGTCGGAAATGCGTCTTCGCGTGCTCTCTCTCTCTCTGTCGCGCGCGCGCGCGCGCGTGTGTGTGTGTGTTGGATCTCCAATGCGGTTGTGTGAAGCGCATCTTGCTCTGTGCTGTATGTGTTGTTGTTTAAAAAAAATAATAATAATAATTTTAAAAAAGCATATATGGATATTATTATACGACTAATGATCTATAATAAATAAATCTATAATCATCTATATAGAGAGATTAAAAACGTTTACATATGGAAATGCATAGAATGAAATAAAAATACAGTACGACTAATAATCTATATTATAATAATAATAATATCTATATTATCTTTCTTCTATATATTTCCTTTTGCTTTTATATAAATTATATATATATATATATATATATATATATATATATAAAGAGAGAGAGAGAGAGAAATAATTATAGATTTATTAATTACAGATGACATATTATTAGTCTAATTATTATATATAAATATAGATTTTTTAATTTATTATTATTCATATAATTAATTTATATATATTGTTCCATTATATATATTTCCTAATATATATACACACTACCGCTCAAAAGTTTTCAAATTTCTTTTTTTTTTTTTATGATTTATTTTCTACATTCTACACCAATACTGGCACTTTCATAGTCAAAACTATGAAATACATATGGAATTAGGTAATTATGTAACAACAACAACAACATCAGTCAGTTGTTATTTTAAGACACGTAGGTCAGATGTTCTGGAACAGTTCATAAAAGAACAGTATTGTGTCGAGTGTGTGTGTGTAAACCCCATCGAGCTCCAGGATGAAACTGTCTCTCATGAAGACCTTCCCAGGAAAGCGAGACCAAAACTTACTGCTGCAGAGGAGAAGCTCATTTAGAGTCACCAGCCTCAGAAATCACCAATTAACAACCAGCACCTCAGATTAGAGCCGTTATGAAGCTTTACAGATCATGAGCATCAGACACATCTCAATATCAACTGTTCAGAGGAGATAATTGTGTTTTGGTCGCCTTCAGCATTGCTCTGAGTTAGAAAGTGATTCCAACCTTTTGAGTGGAAGTTTATATATAGTACTGTATTATAATTACCTTCTAATTGACTAAATTAAATACATTTATTAAATAAGAGATGGTCTAAATTGAGGTTTGGAATGTATTCTTATTTTTCATATAATTATTGTTATATGATAATATGTAATATTTCCTCCCAAAGTTAAAAGAATAAATGAATCAACTCTTATTTTTATTGGTATTTAATGACACATGTCCCCTGGTGACTATCACATCTTTATTAAAGGGTTTATTTATTGACTTTAACTTCCTGGCAGTTGGAATTTAAGGAGCCCAGTGTAACAAAAGTTTCATAAATAAGAAGTGTGTTCGGTAGTGAGGTGGGTTGGAATACAAGACCGACTGGCTTTTCATGTCTGTTGTTTTTAAAGAAAATATTGCCAGTCAATGATAAAGGTCAGGATAACAAATCGTAATCAAAAAACATAAGGAAAAACAGATTTTTTACTGTTGAAAACCTAGGTGATTTTCTTTTAAATAAACTAAATTAAAAATCATCATCAGTCTAAGGGCAGTTTTGAGATTATTATTATTATTATTATTATTATTCAGTTCCACATGCTCTCTCTCTCTCTCTCTCATGACCCTTACCACTCCTTGAAAGGTCAATTTATGCATTCATAACCCTTATCTCCTGGCATAATATATTATTTATTTTTTAATCAAAATGATGCATTTAAACAAACAAAAAAAAATCCAAATGTGTTAACATTTATTAATTAAATTTTTCCTCATTTATCCTTGATAAGCTTTATCTTGGTCAGGGTCAGGAATATTGTATATAGTGGCAGAGATGCTAGTCCTTCCCAGCACACACACACACACACACACACACACACACACACACACACACACACACGTACACTATAAGATGGAGGCTGAATTTTTTTTTTAATGTGCTTTTTTCAGTAAAAAGGTCACAGCCTGGGAGAATTACTGTGTCGTAAACTGCTCATATCCACCAGCTCGTAAAAAAACAAAAAAAAAAAAACAAAGATTTCTCACATAGTCTTGTGTGATTGTTTTTTAGGAAATATGCGAGCTATTCAAGTCAAACTGGGACTCATGATGAAATTTCTGGTGAATGAAGGAATAAAACCGTTTGACTTTTACAGAAGACGTCAAGCACAGTATAGAGATGATGTTCTTAGCTGCAGTGTAAACGTTTTAAAGGAGACCGTACGTCCATGAACGACGATCCCGGTCGAGGTGGCTCAGGGCCCGCTGCAGTCGTTGCTGTGAACATTCAGAGAGTGAAACGCCTGATCCATGATAATCAATGAATAACTTGTTGCCAAATTGTGGAAGAGGCGCATCTGTCATTAAACTATGACGTTTAATGTATTTATTAATACACTTAAATGGACTGTATGTGAAAGTATATTAAATATACTGTACATTAAACACTTCTGGACTCTTTCCAATCCACAGACTCCAGCAGATACTCTGGCATGCAGCGGACACGGACATTAATGAATAGACCAACCAAGTCTGTCGACGTTTTTAAATTTTACATTCTTGTTTTTTATTGTATCTGATTTTTTATCTCTTTTATTGGAAATTCTATCTTTAGTGAAATCTTTCTATCTTTCCTTTTTAGGTCACGGACAGTCGTATAGGCATTTCACCGTGTATGGTTGTGTGCTGAAATCACTGTTCCAGAAATCTGTATTAAATCTTTCCTGAACCAGAAACCCCGGGTTAATGCTGATGTCGACTTAGAGCTCAAACTACAGCCCACAAGCCCCCCAGTGAGAATCCTGTTCAGAAGAACTTACTGCCATTATTACTGTAGATGGAGATTATCACACAACTCACTGATTGCTGAGCTTTACGACTTTATGTTTGGTGAAGCACTTCACATAATACAGTATTTGATGGTCCAGTAGCATGAAGACCGCGGTGTGATGAACAGATGCACAAATGCGAGAACAACGGGAGTCCGCATATTTTCCACCAACACCAACACTGATATCAGGGACAAAAAGACTTTTTACATTTACATTAAGGCATTCGGCAAACACCCTTATCCGGAGCGACTTAAATTTTTATTTCCTTATACATCTGAGCAGTCGAGGGTTAAGGGCCTTGCTCAAGGGCCCAACGGTGGCAACTTGGTGGTGGTGGTGGGGTTTGAACCTGGGACTTTCCGATCAGTATTCCAAACAACTTGCTACGAATAAATCATCTACAGTAGTGGAATTTTCTGAGATAAAAAAGTTTTTAAAAAAACAGTTTTTTGTGTCTGTGTGTGTGTAAAGCATCTTGTCCTGCCCCATTTAAGACATTCATTCTTTAGGCATTCGGCATTCATCAGGGAAAAGAAACTCCATAGATGTGATAACCTGGACATTCAGTACATTCAGTATGTGGCATTTTATTGCCACATAACATTGCTGAGTCTCGACCTGAGCGACTGAAGGAACCCGAGATCATAACACTGTCTCCAGAGGCTTGTACAGTGGACACTATGCATGATGAGTTATATAGGACGGTTATACTGTAGAGTGGACACGATGCATGACTTCATGCTCTTCCCTTCTTACCCTGACCACATGACAGTTTTTCATTGCTCCAAAGTCCAATCTTTATGCTCTCTAGCAAACTGAAGATTTTTTTTTCTTTTGGGTCTCACTGTGAAGTGGTTTTCATTGTGTGTGTGTGTGTGTGTGTGTGTGTGTGTGTGTGTGTGTGTGTGTGTGTGTGTGTATGGAAATGCTCTTACTTTCTAACCCTTATTAAACTTAGCTCTGATTTCTACTGGCTGTTTTTGTTTTAAGTTGCAATTTCATCAAACACTTCATCATCAAACATTTCTTTTCCTAACCACATTTCTTCGAGGAAATTGGTCGTTCAGCACTTCCAGGTTTTAATAATGTATCAGACCGTTCTCAGGCCAGTTCCAGGAATATCGGCTATAAATTTCTTTAGATTTACATTGTACATTAACATTTGGCAGGCGGCCTTCTCCAGAGCGACGTTTCCATCAATATATCCTTACACTTAATTTAATGTATTTTTTGGTGGGAGGGGGGGATCCTTAGTTGTTTTCTTTGCATGATGCAGTCCAATAATGTGACCCTTCTAAAATGTACCATTTTTTTGGATGCAGGTAATGTACAGTATATAATCATCAAAATGTCACGTTAACGTCGACTTTGACCTCTGAGAACGCCTTCGTTTCATTTCTGCTGCAGGAGCTTTTCGGCATTTTAAAGGCGTCATCGGAAGCAAATCAGCGGTGCCGTGCACACGGTTGGTGATTTACAGCTGATTAGCATTCGGCATTACCATACGCTTGCGAGTATGAAGAAAAAATCTGAGTTTCTGCGACTTTTTTCAATGTTCTGGTTTGGTGTCAGAAATCCCTCAAAAACAACTTTTTCTAAGAGATTGATAAAAGATGAAGTGTTTCAAAGATGTGATCAGAGCATGAAGCTCCCTGTGTGAAGGGATATCGGATGGTTTTAGTGGGGTTTTTAGATTTACTGAGTGGTTTTATCACTGCTTCTCTTCACCTGGCTTTTGGCAGGAAGACACGCAGGCTGAGGTTAGATGGTGGCGTGAATAAAAAGCTTTTCTGTACATACTGTATGTCACCTTATTTTATTGGCAGAAAAACTCTGATTTCAGACTTCATGACATTTCATGGGATTTAATCGGATTACCAAATCAATTAAGCGATGAAAGCTTAATTGGAAAATAATTCCAGCGATAAAATGACCTTTCAGTCAAAAGTGATGACTAACGCGTTGAACAATCCGTGAAAACTTTTACTTCCACAACGGAAGCAACAAAGTTAACGTTCGGCTTTTCATTTCGATTTAAAGAATAATTGTGAGCTTGTATTAATGTCTTTAACCCGACATGTCTTTATCAGAGACGTTCGCTGAGAGTGACGTCATCCAAGATGTGACTGAATACTTGATTAACATCAACGGTTCAACATTCCACAGATTCGCTTCCCACTCGGGACACTCTCACTTTCACCAGGTCTTCTGTTCTTCTCGGAATTTCTCCGCCCACCTGCGCGTAATGTCTAAATACACGGTCGGTTTGTAGGGAAGATAATCTAAATACGCGGCCTTGCCTCTCGTTTTAGGTATGGCTGTTTCGATCTGCGTCCCTTCGTGCCACTCGTTAAACGAAGTCACGGAGATGATCTCGGGCCTGGTCTCGAAAGCCGCTCTCAGAGCCGTCTCGTAATACTTGCCGTTCATCCGGTTCCGTGTGTTCTGTGCGTTCCAGGGTCGAACGCTGGTGTCGATATAGCCTGGACCTACGCTGGGGATGAATATCAAATTGTAGCTCTCGCAGAACCACTTGATGGATCTCCAGTTCCGCTGAGTGGAGCCATAGGAAAAGCTGTTAGTCGCGAAGTACGTGTAAACGCCATCGAAGCCCGCAGTCACGACCTCGTCTTTATGCTTCTCCTCCACGAGCAGACCGATAAAGATGCCGTCGTACTGGGTGTTCCTGACGCTCTTAAGCAGCCGCGCCCACACGGCCGGACTTTGCATATAAGAGTCGTAAATATAGAACAACGGGAGATGCTTTCTGGTCTTTGATTTCTTGTATCTGAAGAACGCAGGATGGTCTCCGTACCTATTTACAGAAAACATGTGTCAGTCAAAGGCTCTTGAGGCAAGTGCAAAAGCACACACTTAGTGGGTTATTACAGGAAAATAATTAAAAAAGCATAAATCGTGTATCTTATTTCACTCAAGGTATTTATGTTGCTTCTGTGCTCTTCCTGTCTTTTTTTAGACAGCCTGATTTTTTTTTCCCTGCTCTGTACAGACTGCCAAAGAGCGTGTTGAACTTTAGTTGAACCTGAACATCTCGTGCTGCTCCTCTCAATCGGCTCGGCGTGGCTGTGGCTCTACCCCACACACACACACACACACACCACAGAATACATTAGTTTTTTTTCTCGCTATCTTTTAGACTTTGGTGGTTGAACACTTATTCTAAAATATATCATCGCTTATTTCACAGCGTAGTCTTGAGTCAGAGTAGAGTTTAATCCTGTCTAGCGTAATAACTTAATGAAATCATAGACAGATCTTTGTCACTCCATGTAGTGGTTCTTCCTCACAACACATCCTGTGTGATCTCTTTCACAGCATACTGGCAAAAATAAAACTTCTAAGAACAACTTAGATGAATCTGAGCTCTTCTGAAAGAGTTTTTGGAACAATTAAAAAATGAAGTAAGGGTAGCTTTTGTGTGTGATCCCGAAAAAGCTACCATATAAACGCTGAAGCATGGGGGTGGGAGCACTGCAGATGTGATATTGTGCTTCTCATCAGGCATCACTGAAGCTTAACATGAATGAAACTCAGGACATATTAGAGGGAAAGTTAATCTCATCAATCCGGCAAAAAAAATCTACAGTATATAGAAAAAAACATCCATCGATAATTATAGCACATATTGTATCACTTATACTCACTTATCAATGATGTATTTGATATTTTCAAGCATGTTCGTGTCGTTGCGCTCTTTGTACGGCTCGATATGAAAAGCCACCTGTAAAAAAATGTTTTCATCAAAAAATCATGCAAAAAAAACATAACAAAAGAGAGTAAAAAAAACTCCCTTTATTTCTCTATATAATCCCCGGCTACACTAATGCACTTATCCCAGTGTTTCACTAGTGCTTGGACACCATCAAGGAATCCAATATGTGGCAATAACTATCGGCTGAGTTCCTGTAATGTGCAAGTGGTGTTGATTAATGATTATGTGTACAGTTCCCATAGACAGATCCGTCTCTTCCTCAAGTTGACAACAAGTTATCCGTCTATTTTCAAGGATCAGACGTTCACGGGAACCAATTTCCACAGGAACGACTGCAGTGGGCTCCGAGCCACCTCGGCCACGATCGTCATTCACAGACTTCTTTAAAACATTTACACAATTCAAATATTTTACTGCAGAGAGTCTCATCGCCGTACTGTGCTTGAAGTCTTCCGCATGTGCCAATCGCTTTTACACCTTCATTCACTTATTACATGTTCAAGGTTTAACTTAAACACCACTCCTTCAATTTTTTTTTACATAAAACCCATTCTCCTACCTTTATTTTGTACTTTGCTGCTGCTTTCAGAACCAAAGGCACGATGTCGTCAGTCGGCTCACCGTTATCGTCCTTCATGAGAGGCGGGTACCAGGACAGAGCCAGAACCCCTGGAGATGCATCATGATGAAAACCAGCAAAGCAATTGTCTGTTACAGAGCACTGACACTGGAGACTCCTTCTATGAATTTTGTTCAATAAATGTCTACTTATCTTGTTATATCTTACCTATGGCTGCTGTCCGGAGCTGCTGCATATGGACCTCTATAACCGAAGGGTCCCGAGAGCTATACGCCCCCAACGCAGGGTAGAAGTTGGCACCGATGTCGTCAGGAGGCTTGTGCGTTCCTGTTGCGTAACCTGCAGCGACGTTGGGATTCCAGTGTGGCAGGAACGGGTGATTCCAGTGAATGTATTTCCCATCATACCAAGGGTTTCCGTACCACGTGTAGTAGAAAACGTGTACGTTGTAATTAGGAGGAGGAAAATCTTTCTCCTGGACGCCTCTCCTGAATATGCTCGAGACCTTTTCCTTCAGGCTGGCCTGTGACAGGATGCGAACCTCAGCCTCACCACCAGCACCACCGTCTTTCTGGGGATCCTGAGGAAAGGCTTCAAGCCCAAAGCCGCCCCCCGAGATCCTGTCATCCATAGACATGCCTTTCAAGATGAGCAAGATGAACAAGGCCAGGGCGGCCAAAGTGCAGTAGAGTTTACGCCGAAATCGCGTCATTCTCCGGAGAAGCATGTTCGTCCGACAAGCAGCAGGTCTGCACAAATTCTGACCTCTGGGTCGTGAAGTCTTTTCTCAGTCATGTTGTTTCTTCCTACTGAAAACACAAATAAACTGGCTGAAGTCACGGCATTTACATGTGATCTTGAAAATAAGTTTGCATAGTCTTAGAGTGAGAAGAAAGCTCATTTGTTTACCAAAGAGACATTTCAAACTTGGATCGTCATTATTTCTTATTATTTAAATATACAACACTGATTATCTCAAAGTATTGCAAAGTAGATGTGTTGAAAGTTGCAAGCAACAACGAGCGGGTCCAAGCACCTGTGCATGTGTCTTTCTGGTGCGCTCAGGCGGCGATGGCGTAGGTCCACACACATTTATGATATCAGCACTATTAAAACAACATTATCAGAGCGATGGTGCCGATGTCATAGTGTTTGGGCCATAATAATAAGATTAATAATAATAAAATAAGTAATCAGAGAATTACTGCAATTGATTAATAGTTCATATTTTAAATATTTTAATTTCTTTTTAATCAAGGTCAATGCTACCTGCATGTAAAAAAGTAACAGTTTTGTTTAATAAAAAATGAAAAGACTTTTAAAAATCTTATTAAATAGTAATAATATAGATAATAAGATTGTGGCTAACAATGCTAAGACGTAAAATAACGTGCAATAAATAAACAAACCACTAACCATATAATAATTAATAAACAACAACAACAAAGCTACCTTAAGCTACATTGCTGAAGAACTCTGGTTCTCTTCTATGTTGGACTTAACACTAATACTGTTTACCCGGAAGTGTCAAAATGTGTCCCAATTTAACAAATAGTGCACTACATAGTGCACAACAGCCCCAGTTTCCGTAAGCAGCGAGTGCACTTCCGTGTAGTGATGACACGGCTGTTTGGGTTTCAGCCACTCTAACGCTGAATAAGACTGTCGCAAGACTATCACAAAGGACCCTTTGGTGGCTGTCGTAAACGCCTGTGTAAAATCTTGCTAACATGGAATTTTCCTTTTTTAGAATTTTCGTTTTCTTTCTTGGAATAAAATTCCAGGTTCATGTTCTTAATGTGATGTTTCGTAATCAGCACACGCCACCAAACAACTTCATATATAAAACTTCAATAGTAAATATAAATAATAGGAACATTTTCCAAAATCTATGCATTGAACATTCAAATGCAACATCCAGCTATTTTTTTTTATTTTTTTACAAAATTAAAGTGTAAAGTGCTCCAAAGCAAGTGTCTAGTGTTATTCATTTCAACACATGAAGTAAATTGGATTCAGTTTGGAAAGTTCGAGATATACCATGGGTCAGTGTGTCCACTGATTTTAACGTGTGTTATCATCAAGGTGTTTATTTCTTTCTCTTTTTTTCTGTAAGTAACACTATTTGACTCCCAACCAAACAGAACATTTCCCTAACATTAGAATGTGAGTGCTTTTACTCGGCTAGAACTTTGCATGAGGTGTTAGGGCACAGAGAAATAGTATCAGGTGACCATTTCTTTCCAAAAAAAAAAAAAAAAAAACCACTGCAGCGTACAAAGATCAGCTAAAACATTATGACCGCCCGGTTATTGAGCAGGTCGACCAAATCAGCGATGGGCTGTGTGTTTTGTTTTGTTTCTATCAGCATTAATGTTATCAGCAGCAATGTTATCCCTTTTCTACTCCAACATGACTGTGCCCCAGTGCACAAAGCAAGTCCTATAAAGGCATGATTTGATGAGTTCTGTGTGGAAGACTTGACTTGCCTGTACAGAGCCCTGACCTCAACCCCATCAAGCACCTTTTGCATGAACTGGAACGGTGATTGTACTGTAAGCCAGGCCTTCTCATCCAGCATCAGTGTCTGACTTCATAAATGGTCTACAAAGTGAATGAGCAAGAATCCTCCCACAGAAACCTCCAAAATCTTGTGGACAGCCTTCCAAGAGGAATGGAAGCTGTTCTAGCTGCAAAGTATATGTATTTATTTTTTATTATTATTATTATTTCATTGCAGGTTTGGTCAAATACTATTGTCCATATAGTGTAAAATAAAACTTTATTAATTCTGAAGGTAATTTTTGTCCCAGAAACTGCTCCAAAAGCAAAAAGAGTAAAATACGTGCAATTAAATAAAGTATTTGCAAACTAGAAAAAAGATGGCAAAAAGAATAGCAGAAAGATTACATAGCAACAGTGACAAGCAATATCGCACACGATATTGCTAAATGCTATTGCTCATGATGTTGCTAAATGCTATTGCTCATGATATTGTTAACTGATGTTGAACATGATACTGAAGTACCAAAGCATACAAAACGCAGAGTTAAGGCTAGTACCTCTAAGGCTAGAACCTTTCTAGGCTGTGACAGTATAACTACTGTATTACCTAAATATGCCATTTACTATTAACTGCAGTAGGATTGTAGTTTCACTGCAGTAGCACTGTAATATTAACTGGAGTAGTATTGTAGTATTGTAGCAGTTTTATCATAGTATTACTGCAGTAGCACTGTAATATTAACCGCAGTGGTATTGTAAGATCATCGCAGTAGCACTGTAATATATACTGCAATAATATTGTGGTATTATTACTGTAATAATGAAGTATAAAGGTGAAGATAAAAATGCAGTGATTTTTTTTGTTGTTGTCCAAAACCCTGCATTTCCTGCATATTTACTGCATGTGTCCAAAGACTGCTGTTTTAATACTTATTTTTATATATTTATTTTTTGTAAGGTGCGGTATACTGTATTAGGCAGCACGTTAGAGCATTTTGTCCCTGAAGCTGATGTGTTGGAAGCAGTAAAAATGGGCAAGCATATGGATTTGATTGACTTTGACACAAGCCAAATTGTGATGGGGACTGTGTCAGAGCAGCTCTTGTGATTTTCTGAGATGTTCCTGGTCTTGCAGTGGTCAAGGAAAACCAGTGAACCAGCGACAGGGTTATGGACAGCATGGGGAGTAAAGGCTGGCCAGAGTAGTCTGTGCAATCCAGTAGAAGAGCTACTGTAATGGTTCATGCTGGTTCCCATGGAAAGGTTTCACATGAAGAGAACACACAGTGCGCTAGTGTTATGGTGGTAGAAGGGAGGACCTACTCAACATTAGGCAGGTGGTCATAATGTTATGGCTGATCTGTGTATGCAGTATTTCATTATTTTAGTTTATCTTGATATTGCAGTGCCACAATCATACATACTGTACCAAACCCTTGTGATGTATATTTTTATTAGCCAGCATCCAGTATGCAATATCATCAAACTGTGGATACCTGACCATGACAACCATATTTGAGTCTTATCCAGACTTTTACCACACGGTTGAAAGCACAGAATTGTCTAGTTCTTTGTATGCTTCTGCGTTAAGATTTTCCTCCACTGGAACTAAGAGGATTAAACCTATTCTAGCATGACAAGGACAATGTGCACAAAGCAACATCCATGAAGACATGGATTGCCACAGTTGGACTGGAAGAACTCAAGTGGCCAGCACAGAGCTCTGTCCTAAATTCAACATCAGTGCCTGATCTCAGTAACGCTCTTATAGATGAATGAACACAAATCCCTTAAGCCATGTGTTAAAGTCTACTGGAAAGTCTTCCCAAAGAGTGGAGGTTATTATAACTGCAAAAGTGGGACTAAATCCGTAATGGGATGTTCAACCAGTCATGTAGTGTAATTAAGAGGTATTGTACTAATATACGGTTGTGAATTACAGTAGTGCTGTATTAATGGTACTAACATACGTTATAAATGTACATTATAAATGTGTGGTATAAGGAACCCCTCATCGAAAGGTTCACAATAGTCAATAGACTGATTTGCAGTACAAAGTTGTTTTATACGAACTTAAGTAGGAATTTCAAATTTAACCACTAGCCCACTAGGTTTATCTGTACACCAATGCGGTTTATTACGAGACCAAGCAAGGGGTTCAAATCTTAAACAGCAAAAAGGCAACTTTCAGAGACATCCATTTCAAATCTGGTGAGATCCTGCGGTGTGCTCTTAGGGTACCATGTTGCTGACAAGTGGAGACCATTTACAGTAGAAAGATAGTAGGGTGCCTATTGGATGCTAAGAAGCCCCATACACTCTTAGGGTACAAAGGGGCATCACATGACTATATTAGAAGAAAATGCAATACAGTATATTAAGAATGAGTCAATATAGCTGTTTGTAGAACATGTATTCATTAATTCATCTTCTATACAACTTATCATGTGTATAGGTTCGCATGGGCATGGAGCCTATCCAAAAAGACTTAGGCATCACATGGTGCACATACACAACCAACAGTTTGGGAATGTCAATTAACATAATCTGCATGTTTTTGGACTGTGGGAGCAAACCAGAGTACACGGAGGAAATCCACCAAGCATGGGGACAACATGCAAACGCCACACTGACAGACCCAAACCCTCAACACAAGAAGTACAAGGCCATGCTGCTAACCACCATGCCGCTCTGCCGCCTGCTTGTAGAAAATCATGGACTTACAGGCATGCAAGACCTGTGTGCTTTAGTAACTCTTGAATAAAGAACTATTTCCTGGGCCTCAGGTGGGGATTTGGTCTAATGAGCCAACACCACAGGAGCGGATGATCTGGTTGACAGTGCCATTTGGGGCAACAGATCTAATCAGGAAGGAAGCCAGCGTTGTATAAAGACAATGAATCTGAATCCGGGCTCTTGTGTTCACCTTGAGGGGAACAGCCAGGACCGAATCTGGAGCAGTGCACAAAGGATTGTTGTGCACCAGTATCTTCTGTCCAGCGAGCTCTCTGTCTTAGGGAGAACCAGAACCAGGGGGAACCATAGCACTGTGCTGACTTGGCACTTGGTGTGAACTTACTGTCTCAATCAGTAGGAATCTTATGACTTTGGCTATTTTAGGCACAAATGTTTTCATAGAAATGCTCTTGAAAGGCAAAATGCTATGGTTAAAAACTTATTCTCATGTGAACACAAGCACATTCCTTTAACCTGCAAGAAACATCCTGACCTTGGTCCCACACACACACAACCATCAAGATACTGATATATATTTTTTTCTCACTGTGACTGTGTGTTTTGCTGGGGTTATTTTTTTCCTTCAATTACATCTTATACACCAGACCCTATAAGACTCTATTATCCCGAACAGCATGTGCACTGCATTTTCATTTATTTTAAATCACTGACTCACTGCAGATATGAGTTTATTTCTGTCGATTCTTGGAGGATGTAGGAGCAGACGTGAGCGTTTCCATGGCGATAGGCACAGAGACTCTATCTTCTCAAATCTTTCTTCGTTTGGCAGAAGACACTCACATACAGTACACACACATACTCTTCGAGAGTTTGATTGGACTGATTGGTTGTTCTACTTGTATCACTTGACATTATTTCTGTTCAGACCAACTGCCTTCTGGAGCCACATGATTCCACTTGGATTTTTTTTGTTCCTGATGTAGACTGACCAGTTTCACTTGAGGATAATTATTTCCATTAGTGGATCGCTACTGGTGAGCAGCATGGTGCAGCCCATTAAAACTGTCCGCTCTATAAGCAGTATAATGTCAGTTCATGCTGAAGTGCTATGAAATGCATTTTCCTTTTCAATACATGACAAGCACAGCTAAGTGCCAATGATTGCCATGATTGCGTAATAATCACAGAAAACAGACGGACAGATAGAAATATAAAGGCTTTTAAATCCATAGCAAAATACTTCAACTGATTTTATATTGCATATTAGCAAGCACAAAACATATGATTTCATACCCATGGAAAAATACTGTTCCACTGACCGATTTAAATTTTTTTTTTTTAAAGTAGAACTATGTTTAATAGTGAAAGTAATAGCATTTCCACATGCAATAATGTGAAGAGAGCTGAAGGGACTGGGACTAAACAGCTGTGTACCTAAACACTTATCAGTGAGACTAATCAGAAAAAAGGCGTTAGTTTGCTAGGGAGCGTAACGAATGGACTGTGGAACAGTGGGAAAAGGCCATGTGATCTGATCAGATTTACCCTGTATCAGGCCTAGTGTCCACTGTACAAGCCTCTGGAGGCAGTGTCATGATCTGGGGTTGCTTCTGTTGCTCAGGTCTAGACTCAGCAAAGAACGTACTGAATGACCAGGTTTTTCCAGCAATGGATTTTTTTCTTCCGTGATTCATCTGGCTCAGATTGAGAAAGAGTGGTTCAGGGAGCATGAGACATCTTTTTCACACATGGATTGGCCACCAGTCCTGCGATGGATTGGCACCCTGTTCGGGGTGTACCCTGCCTTGTGCCCTAAGCCTCCTGGGATAGGCTCCAGGCACCCCGTGACCCTGAAATCAGGATTCAAGTATGGAAGATGAGTGAGTGAGTGAGTGAGTGAGTGAGTGAGTGAGTGAGTGAGTGAGTGAGTGAGTGGGATTGGCCACCACAGAGTCCAGACCTAAACCCCATTAAGAATCTTTGGGATGTGATGGAGAAGGCTTTACGCAGCAGTCCGACTCTCTATTCATCAATACAAGATCTTGGAGGGAAATGAATGTGACGTCTCATGAAAAGAAATGTTCTGACATTGCATAAGCCATGCCAAAGGTGGATCAACGAAATATTTGAGTGTGTGACCTTTTCTTGTTTTTGCTCGGGCAGTGTATTACATCCATCCATCCATCCATACAACAACCTCTGTAGTCTAACTGGGGCCCTTGAAGGTTAATGGTGATTACTACTGTATTTATACCCAGTTTTATATCTGTGATAGGACAGTGTATTTCACAGTGAAGGGTATATGAAGATGTTTCCTATGTGTTTTTGTTTAAAACAAGCACTTGGGTTGTTGCACATTTTCAAGTGCTGCCTCAGAAAGCTTTTCTGCCTGATGGGGTTGTTCAGGTCTCCAGACACTCATGATGATGTGCGTGACCTCACCTCACCTTTCCTGTCTAAACGATAAGCCCTACTTTAGTGTTTTTAGAGAAATGAAATGACTGGGACATGAAATGGTGTCACTGAAAGCCCCAATCTGTCGTTGTAGCCTTATTATAGAGGTGGAGTGGCTAAATATAGTGCTCAAGCACAACACCTGAGCACCGAGAAGGAGAAAGTGAGAAGAAAGAAAATAACAAACTATGTCTATATTTGCCTGCAAAAAACACAAAAATGGGGTTTTAGCACAATGCTGAACTGCCATGTGCTTCCCTCAATTATTAGCAACATTAGCGCCACAGAAAACCGAACGAGTCATGGCTAATCAGCTACTTTTGTGCTGAGGAGAATATTTTTTTTAGATGTAAGATTTTTAGACTGCTGTGAAGTGTTCTTTTAACATGGCTTTTTAGAAGAGATTTCCAAGTTTTTTATTTTTTCCATTATTAAAACAGGAAAATCTTTTAAACAGATTTACAGATATACAATACGAGTAAGACTGCAGCGCCATCTCGTGGCCAACAATAATAATAATATCACATTCCTGCCTTTTTACTGTACATCACTATCACTGCGCAGGGTCGCAGGGGGCCGGGAGCCTCTCCCAGGAGACTTAGGGCACGGGGCGGGGTACACCCTGGATGGGGTGTCAATCCATAACAGGGCACACACACTATATATATAACATACGAGGGCCGTTTAAGTCAAACCGGGGCTTTTGATTATGCAGAATAACAGTTATGAGAGTAAAAACTCCCTTTTTCTATATAATCCCTGCTATACTAATGCACTTATCCCAGTGTTGGATACCACACATGCCTGCTTCACATGTGAAATGCATAAACACATATACTCGCACACACACGCTCATTTACACACTGTGGTCAATTTGGGAACACCTAATCTTTGTACTTTTTGAGGAAACCGGAGCATCCGGAGGAAACGCACCAAGCGCGACAAGAACATGCCAAGTCCATGTACACACACCCGAGGTTGTTACGCGACTCTGTATTGTAAACCGTTACTATTTTTTATAGACAAAAGCTAAAATACAGAGAGATGGAAACAAAGAACTTAAATATGTTGTGCTATCTGTTGTGTCCCAGTACATACAGCAGTGAGGTGTCACTACTACTCAGGTAGGCTTATATTTTTTGAGAGTTTGATGAAATTTAATTATTTTATATTACACGCTAGAAGGGATTCAGATGATAATGTCACAGCATTTCTTATTTTCTCTTTCTTTAAATGAATAAGACAAAAAAAAAGCCTGTTCAAACTGTTCAAACTGTTAGAGCTCCTCTGTCCTGACGACTGTCATGTGGTGGAAAACCTGCCTATATAAAGCACTGACACTGGAGATTCCATCCAGAATAAGGTAAGTAAATGTCTCGTTGCAGAAACGTCACTTAAGAAAATTATCACTTTCTTATCTTTTTTTTTTTTTTTTTTACAATTTGTTGAGCAATACGTATGTTGAAAATTATTCATTTAGATTTTTTTGCATAGCTTAACCATTTGCTGGCACACGCCATATCAAACCAGTTTGGTTGAAATTTCATACATTTTTGACTCACATGTATACAGTATGTACTGTATACTCTCAATATACAGTATGAGGGCTGTTCAGGTCAAACCGGGACTTTGGATTATGCAGAATAACAAAACATGAGAGTAAAATCTCCCTTTATTTTTCTATATAATCCCTGCTACACTAATGCACCTTTCCCAGTGTTGGATACCACACATGCCAGGAACTTCTTTAATGACTTGTACAAACAGATGTGTCCTTTTTTTTCTGCAAGTCGGTGACGAGTTATCAGTTGATTTTCAAAGATCGAGCGTTCCACTCGGCGAATATTCGCGGTACTGACTCAGAGCCACCTCGGACAGGATCGTCATACACAGATGTACAGTACGGCCTTCTTTAAATGCTTTACTGTCTCATCATAGAGTCTCATCACCGTACTGTGCTCGAAGTCTTCTGTAAATGCCAATCGCTTTTACGCCTCCATTCACCCAAAATTTCCCAAATCCCTGTTTGACTTTACTTTCTTTATTTTTTGTACTTCTACTCATTTCCAGATTCTTCTCCATTAAGCCCTGGAAACACTTTCATGATTTATAAAATAATGTAAAATAATTCGCTTTTTGACACTTCTATAAATTGGCGCGTTTCGTTTTTTGTGTGTGAAATGTTTCTGACAAAAACAAAAAAAACCTAATATTTAAATAAACAGTGTATACTGTACAGTGAATTTTTTTTTTTATTTTGTTCAGAATTGCCAGAGGCGTACAGAGCATCGAGGAGACCTTTCTGACGTTCACACCTTCCTCTGTCTTCAGCCACGGACAATGGTTTAAAGCCGTTAGTATTGCAGGATCTGCTATCTTTTAAGGTGCTTTTGGAAAATGAATAAAGTGTATAGCATTTCAGTCTTCAGTGTTCCAGGACGTCCCCTCAGGACTTTCCTCTGTTAGAACCAGTTCCTTCTTATCGGAATCGGGAGAGTTATACGCGGTTGATACCCCAGCGGCGAGTCCTCTAGTGCTCCGCTTCTTTTTGTCTTCCTTATCACTTTTTCATGATGGAAGAGAAATCCAAGAATACACTCTGAAAGACAATAGATAGTGTAAAAGTTGGGGGGGGGGAATGTGGTTTCATATTAGTCAAATCAACACATCTTCACCAAATGACACCATTGTTATGCTTACGGCTGCAGATTTTAATCATATTTTAAATCCGTACATGTTTTGGATGAGTTTGAATCGGAAATTGGTGGGTTTGGTGGGTCAAATATGTATCATGTGGCTGTTAAATGTAAAATACCAGGATGTGCTGGATTATGTGTCGTTTTATGATTTACTGAATACACAGAAGCCATGTTGCTAATTGATACCAAATTTGAATTGAGAAATGTGATGTGCTACTCACACAAGCTGTGACAGTACTGTACTGTATATTGGCAATATATTAGCCTCCTAATCATGAATATATCTGAACCTGAATTTTCAATAGTGCCCGTGTTTTAATATTTTACACATTTCTACTCAATAAAAATAAATAAATAAATAAATAAAAATCTTCCTTGGAGGTGTGGACTACATGCAGGTTTAAAAAATTTGAATGTGGAGCCAAGAAAATTGACTTACAATAGTGCTTAATCTGTAATTTTCCTCACATAAGGATGGAGGTAACCTTTGGTATTAATTTGTGGAATTTAGCCGCCGATTCCTGAACATGACCCACTGCGACTTTCTTGTTTAGTTGGTTCATACTGTACTGTTAAAACTGCTTACTGTGGTTGGCAAAGTACACAAATCCTGTACCTGATTACAATCAGAGATACTGTACCCTAGGTCAAAGATACAGTAACTCAAGTGAATGTAGAAGTCCTCTATTTACCTGTCAACTTGGGTAAAAGTAAACAAATTCCTTAAAATTTACAAATGTATTGAGCTTGTATAGTGGCATTTTCGCTCTCATTTTTCAAAACTCTAAAAATTCGAGGTAATCAGTTACATTAAATTTAAAAGTATTGATGTTTCCAATTTTAAGTAAACAGAACGATCAGTTTTTGAGTTTGTTGTTCTCATTCATATTAATCGTTATTTACTTGCATTACTGAGTGGCCCAACTCATACTATAATTTATTTTAGTTGTTGCAAATTAAATAAACTGTTGTTGGTCTTTCGCCTGGTCCTGGCATCGGGTCGCCACAGCAGTTTGTCACAAGTTTTTACACCAGATGCCGTTCTGAACACAACCCTCCCATATTTATCCGGGTTTGGAACAGGCACTTCATCCAGTGGCTGGGAATCGAACCCGGCCCTTTCACATGGCAGGCGAAACACCTCCCACTGAGCCACCGGTGCTCTGGTACTTTAGGGAGCCCGGATTTGTACAGATTATGTGAAGACAGACTGATCCACCATCTTGATCAAAACAATTCAATGTGGGCAGTTTACATGTGCATTGATGACGTCGGACACAAAATCGCTCGGCTGAAAGATTTTAAGTTGGTGGGACTTTAAGGAGACGGTTACTGTGGCTTCAGCTAACTTGAAAAGTGTCAT
Source organism: Clarias macrocephalus (assembly GCA_011419295.1). Lineage (NCBI taxonomy): Eukaryota > Metazoa > Chordata > Actinopteri > Siluriformes > Clariidae > Clarias > Clarias macrocephalus. Next base: position 64,771 of record JAAGKR010002929.1, read on the forward strand.
TTCTACAAACTCATAAATAGCAAAAAGTTCTCAATACTCAACAATGTCTATTAATTTGAACTAATTGTAATTATTTATGTTAACAGAACTCAGTATGTTTAATTACTTTGAGCTTTAGGGTTTACAGTGTAATATACACATACTGTATATGACGCATAATGGTCAACAGGTGCTCAAATTCCTGCTTCACATGCTCCACACCTCCGTGGTGATGTAATGCACTGGCATGCAGAAATGCAGTGGAGTAAAAGTTAAAAGTTTCTTCTAATAAGAATTACTCAACTAAAGTACAGGTGGGTGAAAAACGTTCCTTAGATACCTTTCCACCACTGGATACTTTATACTGTAGCATTGAAAATTTTTTTAATTGATTGCATTAATAAAACTTAATAAAATAAAACCTTATTTTGATTAAAAGCTTCACACATTTGACAGAAGTCAGGTTTAGGATGGCAGGATGCAAAAAGTTTGGAATAGAATCAGAATGGGAATACATCTGATTCAGATATTGAGTTAAATAAACTGAGACGTTATTTCTTTTTGTGCATGTCTACTTCAGACTGAACAATGAGCTACCATTGTCATAATACCAGTAAAATCCAAAGGTTCCTGACTAACGACTTGAAATATTACCCTTAAAAAAATGGAACAGCAAATGGTTTGTGAATTTCTTTTACCAAACTCCTCTGTCTTACAGTTGTCACAATCTACTCACAGAAGACTGAATGACAACAGCTGAGCCTCTAAACCAGCAGGTCAGTGGTCGTGTGTCTTTTGGCTCTACTTGCCATTGACATCCTCCGTCCTCCCGGCGGTGGGTTCATGGGTAGGTTGTTAAGTGAACCGAGCTCAGACTCCGAGCTCCTGGTGCTGGGGCAGGACGGGCTGGGCGAGGCGCTGTCTGAAGGCATTCGTGCCATGAAGCTGGCTTTCCTGGGGTGATGGTACAAGTCACTGTCTGAGGATTCTGTGCCGTCCTCGGTCGGCTCAAGGGCATGGCTTGATCGGTGCAAAGTGTTACGAATGCATCCATGTATCTCGCCTTGGCTTGGCCTTTGAGTGAGCTGACCGTCATGACTTTGTTGGCCCGAGTTTGAAAGTTTGCTATCTCTGCCTGAACCAGTGCTGCTGTCTGGAGGCAGGTCATCATTTTGATCATTATGCTGCTCCATCAGGCTTTGAAGACGTCCGTTGTGGATGAGCCCTTGGCTGTCTGGACGTGTCTGGATTATGCAAGACACAGGAAGAGTCGTACCCGCAAAGACGCTGTGTCTCTGCTCAGCAAGCATGGAATTTGAACCCATATCAGGTAAACACAGGGGGTCCATTGGGCCAGACTGAATGCTAATTTTTGCCATTTTGCTCAGCGATAAATCAGCCATCGCTGCTTGCTTTGCTTTGCAAAGGATGTCGTCCTCTGTGAATTGCCAGCCAGATAAAGCCTGTTTGATTTTCTTTGACCCCAAATGAGATATCTCCAGGAGGTTAAGGAACAGAGAAACCCCAGCAATGACTAGCATAAAAACCATGAAGATGGTCTTCTCTGTTGGTCTGGACACATAACAGTCCACAGTGTTGGGGCAGGGCACCCTGTCGCACTTGAACAAAGGATCCAGCCCTATTCCATATAAGATATACTGGCCCGCAATAAAGCCCACCTCCAGCACGGATCTGGTCAGGATATGGATGATGTAAGTGCGTAGTAAAGAACCTCTCAGAGGAGCCTTTTTGATTTTCTTATGCTCTTCCAGCTTGCGAAGTTCTCGCTCCAGACGCTTGTGCTCCTCGAGAAGGAACTCGGTCTCTTCCAGCTCAGCTCGAAGTAGATTTTTCTTCTTGTGCCTCTCCTTATCCAGGGCTCTGAGACGGTACAAAGCGTGACCCATGTACACCAACGAAGGAGATGAGACGAAGATGATCTGCAGGACCCAAAAGCGGATGAGTGAGATCGGGAACGCCTGGTCGTAGCAGACGTTCTTGCAGCCTGGCTGCTCGGTGTTGCATATGAACTCGCTTTGCTCGTCCACCCAGACGTCCTCCGCCGCCACGCCGAGCACGAGCATCCGGAAGATGAACAGGATGGTGAGCCAGATTTTGCCCATGATGGTGGAGTGAATGTGCACCTCCTCCAAAATGCTTCCCAACAAGTTCCAGTCTCCCATTTTTTTTTTATTTTTTTTTTTTTATTACAACCGCATGGTCAAGTTATATTAAAATGTAAAAGTATGTTCTGAGTAAAGCTTGATGCAAATTTTTTTTTGCTTCAATGTCTTGTTGATTCATCATGGAAAAACGAACACGTATTTGTCAGAATATTTAACGGATAAAGACAACATTTGCGAATCTTATCAGCATTTGCAAATCCATGTCCGCACAAATGATTTCTTCTTATATGTCTTCTTTCCGTTGTGAAACAGGGTTAAAGGACTTCAGGACGAAAAAAAAAAGGATTAAAAAAATTTATATAGAATCCATTTTACATCAAATTAAGCAAGCTGTTAAAACATACAGTGTCCTTTACCTTTCTTGGTAGGAAGACGATCAAGAAAAAAACTCAGGCAAAAAAATTATAAAAATAGCTATGAAGCTGTGATAGGGACAGAGTTTTTCTCTGTGTGCATGATGCTGGCTACAGCGAATGCTCCACAATCTGGCTGGGATGCAAAGTTTACAGGATGAAGAAATTGATCTGAAAAGACCCGGACAATGCCCAGTGGCAGATGCCAACCAACAGAGCACCCCTTACACTGCGGTGTTACTGCCAACTGAACAATTTGTGATTGTGTCATGATCTGATCATATTGGATCAATTAAAGAAGGGAGCATCAAACATACACAGTATGAGCAAATTTCCCAATTATATTTGCTTAATCTCACACATTATCTATACAACAAGATGAGTTATTAAATGTATCAAAAGTGTTGGATGAAGACTTCGGTTCAGACCAAATCTGGCAACCTTCAACGGCATAATAATACGTTTGATCCGAACCTGGTACATTGTATATAAACTATAAAAGTAATTTTAAATTCTAATCATGTTTATTTCTGGACTGCTTTGTTGAGGTAAAAAGCAACAAAAAGAGAAAAAAAAAATACTCTCCATCAAATCAATGTGAGCAAGTCAGCCTGTTATCCTGATGTGCCCTACGTTGGATACACACTCATAAAACGACCAGCTGCGCCTCGGGCGTGTAATTAGCTTTCCATCACCCTCTGACAGAGTCAATGAAGGATTGATTTGATTTTCCCTCGTGAGTGCCAGAGGTCCTGGTGGGTGACCTCTTACACAACAGCTTCACAGAGATTTGTAGAAAACTATCAGTTTGTCTTTGCTATGTGAATGCCCATGCCCATCAGATCTAACGGTTCTGACTAAAAAAGAGAAAAGAGATAGGATGAAGGGTTTGTCTAAATAATGCCGCAGTAAGACTTTAAACTTACACTACCGCTCAAAAGTTTGGGATCACTTGCAAATTTCTTTTGATTTATTTTCTACATTCTACAACAATACTGGGGATTTTAAAACTATAAAATAACGCATATGACATTAGGTAATTAAGTAACAATCACAACAACAGTCAGGTGTTATTTTAAGACATGAAGGTCAGATGTTCTGGAACGGTTCTCACAAGAACAGTATTGTGTCGAGTGCGTTTGTAAAACCCATCAAGCTCCATGATCAAACTGTCTCTCATGAAGACCTTCCCAGGAAATCAAGACCAAAACTTACTGTAGCTCTGCTGCAGAGGAGAAGTTCATTTAGAGTCACCAGCCTCAGAAATCACCAATTAACAACCAGCAGCTCAGATTAGAGATGTTCAAAGGAGATTATTGCATATGCTGGATGCTGTCGGCATTGTTTTACAATGTAGAAAGACAAAAATCAGAAAAGACAATGGAATGGGAAGGTGTGTCCAAATTTTTGACTGGTACTGTACCTCCTACTGACTAGCAGTTTACCTGGTATAAAGGTAAACATGACCAGGATTTGGATTCTCAGCCTTCTGGGAAAAAAAGAGTGTCTCAGAAGTAAAGATGGCCAGAGGCTCTGCATACTATAAAAGAGTGCATAAAAAGATAGTGGAATAACAACGTTAAAAAATAAATAAAAAATAATAAATAAATAAATAAATAAATAAACTTTTCTCAATGTCAAATTGCAAAGGCTTTGCAAATCTCATCATCTACAATTCATAACATCATCAAAAGATTCAGAGAAACTTGAGAAATCTCTGTGCATAAGGGACAAGTCTGAAGACCTCCGTAGATGGTTATTCCACCAATGGTAAAGCCATGAAAAGACTCGCTGTGGAGAAAGGTAGAGAATTATGAATGACGTGAAGACCTCTAAAACAGGGTTTGGTCCTCATGACACATTTCTTGTTTCACCATGAAATCATTTTTATTTGATTATTTTTCTCGAGCTCTTTCCTAAACCTTTAGCTGATACTCTGTGCAGGTAAATGATTAACTGTTTTATAAGTTATTTAATTGCACAGCTATAGTGCAGTTAATCCTAACCCTAATCCTACAGTGCCATCCAGCGTCCCTGCACACAAACGCCAAGTGCTCACTCACTCATTGCCTATTCCATCTGTATCCTGTGTACAAGGTCACGGGGAGCCTTTTCCAGGAGACCAGTCCATCGCATGGCTCAGCAAGTACTGTGTGCTCTTAATTCATTCACTCATTGAGTTATAGAGGGACGGAGACCTATCAGGGGAAGGTAAGGGACACCCTGGATAGAGAGCAGATGGGGTGCACTTGCAAAAGACCCAGTCGTGCACTAATTTTAATAAACTTCGTTTTAGGAAAACCAATGCACCTACAACACTTGTGTTTGGACTGGGGGAGCGTGGGGTATGACGGGTACACAGAGGAACCCGTGGATAAAAAAAAAAAAATTTAAAAAATGCAATCTCCACACCCAGAAATATAAAATTATTTCTTTTGAAAAGGATGCAATTTTTACATTTAATAAAAAAAACTTAAAAGACTTTAAGTTTTAAAAAACTTTTTAACTTTTGGGGGTTGCCCAAAGTATACAGTGTGTTTGATAGAATTGTTTTCTTCTTCTTTAATACTGACTGGTATAATTTTCAGAGTAAAATAATGTACAGTACAGAGCAAAAGTTTGGACACCCCTTCTCATTCAGCGAGTTTTCTTTCTTGTGTTCTTTAGCCCAAACGCGTCTCTTCTGCTTGTTGCCTGTCCTTAGCAGTGGTTTCCTAGCAGATCTTCTACCATGAAGGCCTGATTCACACAGTCTCCTCTTAACAGTTGTTCTAGAGACGTGTCTGCTGCTAGAACTCTGTGTGCCATTGACCTGCTCTCTGATCTGAGCTGCTGTTAACCTGCGATTTCTGAGGCTGGTGACTCGGATGAACTTATCCTCCGCAGCAGAGGCGACTCTCGGTCTTCCTTTCCTGGGCCGGTCCGCATGTGAGCCAGTTTCTTTGTAGCACTTGATGCTTTTTGTGACTGCACTTGGGGACACTTTCAAAGTTTTCCCAATTTTTCGGACTGACTGAACTTCATTTCTTAAAGACAAAAAAAGTCTTTATAAGGTGTATATTACAGCACGTTTGTTTTTTACTTACAGCTACTTCATGAATATTTTAATCAGCTTTATTATTTATTTATACATTTTTCTATTTAATCTAGGGTTTATCCTGAGCCAGGCGCGCGCGCGCGAGCAGCCGAGCGGAACAACTACATTTCCCATGATTCTCAGCGCACGCGCTCCATTTTCGGACTGGTTTCAGCGCTGGCGGTTTGGTGTGTCTGTGTGTGTTTGGTGGGAGTGTGCGGTTGTGTGTGTGTGTGTGTGTGTGTGTGAGAGAGAGAGAGAGAGAGAGAGTGATTTCGCGGCGGGTCATGGGGAGGTATTTTAGCGGCTTGTTGTGTAAAATGCTATGAAAGAAGAGGGGCGGGTGCAGGGGCGGGTAAAAGGTCAGAATGGCTCGCGCTGATCAGGTGACAGTTCGCGTGGCGGAGTCCGGAGCTCGAACGCGGAATTCCACTGAACTGAAGTTCGGAGCAACAAACGACAGAATGACGGAGCGGACCGACGGCAACGCGCGCGCTGCAGGAGACGAGCAGGAGGCGCTGTTCTGTTATTATGATGATGATGATGATGATGAAGACGAAGATGATGATGATCTGGACGCGTTGGCAGAGGATGGAGTGTGTGTCTGTGATGAAGGAGGTCAGCCCTGCCTTTACACTGCATGATCTAAGGGTGTGCAGGGTCACTTTATCAAACTCAAGGACACTGAATTAACCTTGGTGCATGCACACAACACCAGTCTCTAAACCCGCCTTGAAGACCTGTAGAGTGTTTCACTCGAATGCGTGCACTTCATGCCACTTTGCTTTTACTTCATGCATGCATTGGTCAGAGAGGTGACCCGACTGTGTTTAGATGACCGTTCAAGATTTGGCTTCTTATTAATTATTAATTAAAGAAAACATGCACGCCACACTGGAAAGCAAACCTGTCCCTCAACCGGGCATCAGGATCGACCCTAAGCGGCGCCGCAGGGCGGGGCAGGGCAACGATTAAGCACGATCAACAAACACGTTGCTGGGTGACTCCTGATACCATCATTGATTCATTTGCATAGTTTTAATTAGGTGCATATAGTAACATGTAGGCAGGGGTGATTAAGGTGGTTAAGTAGGCAGGAGGTTTCCGGTTTGAGCCGCCGGGTTGCTGCTGTTGTACCCTTTACTCCCAAGTGCTCAGACACAATCGAGCTGGCAACCTGACACAACCTGTAAATAACTGCTACTGAAACAACAGATAAGTATCCGTCGCCCCATGTGCCGGGCAGCATAGAGACGGAACAAGACACACACACACACACACACACACACACACACACACACACACACACACACACACACACATCATAACATGGTTAGATGAAGATGAAAAATAACTGACAGACACATACAATAGATTTTAAAGTATTTATTGCTACATTGTGTTTCTTACAGGTTCTAAGAAAAGCCTCTCTTTCCTATCTGTCCAGCACTAGATTAAAGGTTGTTACAATCTGAGCATCTCCTCAGAACATACATAAATAAAAGAAAGGTTTTGTCTGTACGTGTGTCAGAACTCGCTCTTCCAATGATCTCTTTATGTTTCATACATACAGGACCAGAAACCAGCCTCAGAAAATTTCTGTCTGTATATCTGTGTGTCTGTCCAGCCAGATTTTATCACACAAAACTGTCTGGACAGAATCTAATGAAACTTTGCCAGTCCTTCGGTATATTTGCCCGAAGTTAAACCTGCACCATACATGAAATAAAAGTTTTCACAACTTTCTCAAAATGAACGCCGGACAAGGTTTAATGAATCTTCTGCAGTGCTGAGATCTCTGCCTGAAGTTTAACCTGCACCATCAGTGACATCAAAATGTTGAGTAAAAGCGACGTTATGAACCGGATTTAATAATGTACTTTAAAATAAGCTACTAATGCGCTACTCGCTCAATGTAACCAAACACCGGCACCAATAGATATTAATTAGAAAAGACAACCTGAATATTTTTACTGCTGAAATAACAGCTCTGAAGTGGTATAAGTGGATTTTAACGCACTTGAGTCATTTTAAGACAAAACTTCTTCATCTTTATCTTGAACTACTTTCCCATTTCTCATCTGTGAACAGGGAGTGTATTTGTCTGACGACAACTGAAGTACAACTTAGTGTAAACACACTGTAAACTTTTTCTGTATCCCATTTTTCCCCCCATTGATTGTAATGAGATAAAATGAGATAAAATTACATCTTCATGTAAATTTCCACGTTACCACATTGTGTATTCTGCATAAATCTTTCCTGAAAATGTTTTGGTAAATGGAAAGAAGAAAAGGCTCAATCATTTCTTTTTGTTGCAACATTGAAAGTCAATGGATCAGGGAAATGTTTTGTAACCCGGCTTTGGGAAAACTAACGTATCAACTTGGTAAACGATGCCGGTGACACACTTAACGCGCTGTGACGGAGCGCTTCTCGTCGTCCGCGCGTGTTTACTTCTTTTCCCAGAAGTGTTCCACTCAGAAACATGCCATGAATTGCAAGCTCAGTATTTTTGGGCTTGAAGTGCCTGTGAAGGCCCTAAGCATTCCTCAGTCGAGAGCTCGAACAGGCATGTGATCAGGAGCGAGTGCTCGTGCTGGCTGTTGAAGGGCGTTTGTGCTTTGCATTAAAACAATGTTTAATATGAGTAAGGATGTTTAGTCTACAATTTAAGGTGTCATTCTTTTAACCTATGTGCATAGATGCAGTAGATTGAAGGTAAAGATGAGGAATTAAAAAAAAAAACTACATTCAGTTAGAAGAAAACGTCTTGATGTGTTACGTATACATTATATCACATACTGTATAATGTATTTATTATATACATTATAATTTAATGTGATGTGAAATTATCTTTTGTACTTCACATATCCCAGGTGGAAAGTTTGGGTCAGATTACAGGGTCAGCCAGGACACAGCGCCCCCTGGTGCAGACAAGGTTAAGGGCATTGCTCAAGGGCTCAACTGTGTCAGCTTGAAGCTGGGGCTTGAACCGCCAGCCTTCTCCACACAGATTTATTACCCCTGCTCCTGCCCTGTCGTTGATTACTGTTCTGTATCGGCGCCCCCGTTTTATTCCTTTTCTGCAGACTCTTGTATTTATTAGTGAGTTAAGTCCCTTGTTTAAACGACCTCTGCTGCTCCTACGTTCTCGACTAAGCACTTTTTCCCGTCCGTGTGTTTTTTGCGCAGTGTTGGGCTTCCCGGACGCCTTCTGCGGCGAGGTGAAGCCGCGCATCCTGCTGATGGGTTTACGGCGCAGCGGCAAATCTTCCATCCAGAAAGTGGTCTTCCACAAGATGTCCCCTAACGAGACCCTGTTCCTGGAGAGCACGAATAAGATCTGCAGAGAGGACGTGTCCAACAGCTCGTTCGTCAGCTTCCAGATCTGGGACTTTCCCGGGCAGATCGATTTCTTCGACCCCACCTTCGATTACGAGATGATATTCCGGGGCACGGGGGCGCTCATTTTCGTTATCGACTCTCAGGTGTTATTTTTTTTTTGTTGTTGTTGTTGTTGTTGTTTTTGCAAGTTCTGAACGTTACTCATTAGATCAGTGAAGTGTTCTAGACAAACGTACTGAACTGCAGTGAACGAGAAATAAGTTCTGGGAAACGAATCATCATTGATTATAAACCTGCAGTTGATTATTTTTCTCAAGCAGCTGAAGTATTTCATATAACTTATACCATATCATACATATTTTTTTCTCTGCCATTTTACTTCTGTTTCCTCTCATTTATACTGTATATTTACCTTGTCATGTTGGTTAGAAAATCCTCTTTCCAGAAGTTTACCTCTGACTGTTACTGGAGACTCCTTCCATAAATGTTACATAAACATTTCCTCATAGAAATATTCCACATGTCTAGATTTTCTTCCATTTATTTAAGCTGTAGAGTAATAATTTTTTCCCTCCCCTGTAGGACGACTATGTGGAAGCGTTGAGCAGACTCCACCTGACTGTGACTCGAGCCTACAAGGTCAACCCGGACATCAATTTTGAAGTGTTCATCCATAAGGTGGACGGCCTTTCCGACGATCACAAGATCGAGAAACAGCGAGACATACACAAGCGCGCCAACGACGACCTGGCAGACGCCGGCTTAGAGAGGATCCATTTGAGGTTGGTGTCGGAAAAACCGCATACAGGCTTAAGAACGGGTCCCGTTCCGGGAGCATGTTCGTAAGTCGGATTTGTTCTCAAGTCCGACAGTGTGAGTCTTGTATGCATTTGACGCGAATATACAACGTGAAGCATATCGATCCACTTGACTAAATCTTTCGCCATCATGTGGCCAAAAACCATAACCGCACGTGAGGAAATGAATCTCGCACTTTTCAAATGTAACAGTGTCGTCTCCGAATCTCAGACTGAGCGACAAAAAGGTCCAAGTGCCGAGTGTCAAAAAGCACAAAATGATGAAAAGTACAAAAGGACGAGGAGCAAAAACGTCCAAGCCAAACTGGGAATTTAAAACGCTAGATATTTTCAGGATGTTTGTGGTTTGTTTATTAGCTGACGAGCTTACGTTAAAGGATTTGCAAATGAATTCCCTGATCCTAAGCTTGTCCATGCAGCACAGCCTTGTCTCGATTGTCTCAGGCGGATTTTTTCAATCACAGCACGTAAACAAGTCTCTCTGCCTCATCTACATTACGCCCGTCATAATGAAGTAGCTCGTTGTATAATAAAGGGGGGAAATCATTCCTTGATAGAGTTTCTAAGTAAGTTTTCTGTACAGAGAAAGTTTTTTTTTTGTGTGTGTCAGCACAAAAAAAAATAAAGGTTGGGGATGGAGTGACTGTTTTCGGCTGTAGTGTGTGTTTTTTATTTAGCTGAACTTATAAATACTTGTTTTTTTTTTTGTTTTTGTTTTTTTATTCTGTTGCAAATTGCTGTGGTATATTGTGGTGGAAAATTCTCCACACGTAGCGCTTCATCTTATCATGGGTAACAGATGGAGATTAGGGGAAGGTAAGTCCTTGGGTTTTGCAGAATGGTTCCCTTTATTTAATGTAAATAGCGTTTGTGAGCCGAGGATCAACACCACTGTTGTGAGAAAATATTAGTCTACATGGTCAAATTCCTTCCAAGCCAAGACGTTCTTACATAATCAGTATAATAATGTGTTGTGTGTTTGTCCCAAAATATGCTTTGGAAAAATCTGATCCAACGTCGTAACAGTTTAAGGCCAATATTTCCTTTAATTCTTTAACAATTCTTTTATTCCCTTTTTTTTTAGTTTTATATTAGTAAATTTGTCTGGAGATTTAAAGGAAAACCTTCCCACATTCTCTGGTTTCAGCTTTTACCTGACGAGCATCTACGATCACTCCATCTTCGAGGCGTTCAGTAAAGTGGTGCAGAAGCTCATTCCACAGCTCCCGACTCTGGAGAATCTGCTCAACATTTTTATATCTGTGAGTACTCAAAACACACACACACACACACACACACACACACACATTATCATTATTATCATCATCACCATTATACCTGAAAAAAGTTTTGTACTTTGAATTTTGTTTTACAGATGAACTTGTGCACAATAGACTGTAGAATAAATGTTTGGTAAGAGGCTGTGAATGAAATGTTTCAAATCAGCCAGGTGAGGGCAGCAGAGAGTCAGGAATAAACTATTAAGACGATAAATAAAATACAACAAAATAAATAAATATTTTTTAAATAAATCTTTGTTGTTTATATAATTCTTTATAAAAGTAAAATATTTTTGCAGTTATTTACCTGTCTGTAATTTAAAAAGTACAATTTAAAAAATTTAAATAATAATAACAGCCATAATGTCTTTTGTTGTTTATGTAATACTTTATATAAGTAAAATATTTGTCAGTGATTAACATATCTGGTAATTATAAAATAATTGAAAATATATATATAAATTAATATTAATAATAAAAATTATAATTATTATTACTTTTTTAAAATTATTATTTATTTATTTTTATTATTATAGTTACAAGCAACAATGAGTGGGCCCAAGCACATTGCGCCATCGCCAATTGGGCGCAACAGAAGGACAATGGGCACAGGGTGCACATGCATTTAAAGGGGACATGCCAATATCATTATGACCTAATTTTAGAAAAGGGGGAATTTTATGTCTAGACCTGATGTCATAGTGCTTGGGCCCTAAAAAAATCCTTAGAAGAAGAAGAGGGTCCTCACACATGACGACACTGGGTTGATGTCATAGTGCTTGGGCCCTAATAATAGTAGTTATAGTAATAATTTTCTTTTTAGTAAAAATTATTTAAAAAATAATCATTTCTAGGTTATTTCATCTTAAGATTTTGTATTTTCAGAGACTTTTAATCCTTTTAATGTTAAATATTTATATACTTTGTGTAGTTTTTTCTAAATACAAACTTTTGCATCAACTATAAAACAAGTTGCGAACAATAAAGTATCAAGCTTAAGTACCGTGACGCGTTGAAATCAGCCTTGAGAACCCTCGACATTCAAATTTATAATTAATTAATATCCAGAAACTTTGCAAAGTGTTCCCGTAGTAAACTCTGTTCCACCTCTCTTTATGGAACTCCATAGAGCCGCGCGTGTTTCATTATGAATGAAACTGATGATGCATTTTATGTGAGCTTTTTTTTCTTCGCACAACTTTTCCTTTCTGAGCAAGTTCACAAATGTAACCCAAGACACACTGCTCTCTTACAGCTGGGATGCTGCCGGAATGATGGAGAGGCTGGAGTTCAGCCGGGTCCGGGGGAAACATTATGAAAGGAAGGAAACGAAGCAGAGCTAGTCGAGTCTTGTTGAAAACTCGGTCTCATTTAGGCCGCTGAAAAAACTTTTGATGAAGCAAAATTCAGGGTACATAAAAAAAAAAAAGAAAAAGAAAAATGCATCCATTATGATTCACATTTCCTGAGATTTGCAGATGACAGATGGTGATGTTTGAGGTAAACATGAGTCTTGTGCACAGATTGGGCTCATATGGTTGGCTCGCACTAAATGGCACGGTCTAGTCGGGCACCAGTCGGCCCAGAAAGCAAAGCCAACCTGGAAATGGGGAAGCCACCAGATAAGCAAAAGGACATATTTCCAGAGTATCCCTGTTCAAAACAATCTTAAAACGTATTTCATTTTATTCAGAAAACCTGTCAAGGCAGCAGTGGAACTCGTGTTGGCTCTCGTTGCAGAATTCAGGAATCGAAAAGGCGTTTCTGTTCGACGTGGTCAGTAAGATCTACATCGCCACAGACAGCAGTCCAGTCGACATGCAGACGTACGAGCTGTGCTGCGACATGATCGACGTCGTCATCGATATTTCCTGCATCTACGGGTGAGCCGGGTTACCGCGTCAACTCAGTCGAGTGATGCACACTACAAAACAGTGAATCAGTAAGAGGTTCTTTACTCTCAAAGCAACTCTTCAGTCAAAGTGAAACTGACCCGTTACTCACAGGGCTGTCTTGAAAGCAGCTGCATGCATCACCTCCAGCTTGGAGGTTAATTATTAATCTTTAATCGATCAATTGGCTGCAAATATCTTGCAGTGGTAAAGTGCTCGCCCCATCATCCGGAGATCGCGAGTTCGATCCCCGGGTGATGCTGTAACCTCTCGCAGCCGGAGGTCTAGAAAGAGCTGATTGGCCGAGCTCTCTCAGAGGGGAAGGATGAGAGCTACTTGGTGCTCCTACATTAATGACGTAGGATCTACAGCCAATCAGGGGCGTCTGTGAGCTCACGCAAGCGCAAGGAGCGGATACGAGCGTGTTACGAGCAGTTCGAAAACATGCGGTCGGTCGGCGTCACATGGTTCGGAGGAAACACGTGATAGTCTTCGACCCTCCCGGCTGAGTGGATGTAGTAGCCTTAATACGGGAGCCCCCTAGTGACAGGACACGACTAAATTAGGGAGAAAATCAAGCAAAAATAAATAAATAAATCTCTGAAAACTGACAATGTTTTGCATAATGTTTCTCTGTAGCTCATGTACACAGGTAGACCCCGTTCCGTTCTGGGACCATGTTTGTAAGTCCGATTTGTTCTTAAGTTCGACAAAGTGAGTCTTATATCGTATGCTTTTGACACAAATATACAAACGAATATACACCGCCATCATGTGGCCAAAAACCATAACCGTACCTTCAAATGTAACAGTGTCGTCTCTGCGCCTTTAAACCGCGAGGGGAATCCCGGACACCATTGTGTTTCAGAGCTGTTTTCCACTGTATTGGACTGTGAACTCTGTTTTGTTAAGGATTTCTCGAAATTAGGATTATTCACCATCAGGACAGACATTTTCTATCATCGTGCTCCTGGATTGATTCACACACACACACACACACACACACACACACACACACACACACACACATACAGTATACCAGACATTAGACGTTTTATACATTCGGTTACACTCACAATTATATAAAAAATACTGTATATAATTGTAAATATTGGTATCTGGTGCACTGCAGTGTGTATTTTTTGTACAGCTACTTCCACAATTGAACCGGAAGTCGAACTGCGGTCCGTTCGTATCTGTGAAATTCATAACCCTGAATGTTCGTATGTCGATTACTACCTGTGTATTAACTTGTATGCCACAAGTTACTCAAAACTACACTTTGAACTTGATTTCTAGATTTCTTTTTAAGAGAGGAAAAGGTGACAAAAGCAGCTTTGCTGACTTTTTTTCTGTTTTATTCTATTGATTAAAAAATTTCCATCTTGTTACCGTTAATTATTAACAATTTATGTAAATCAGTAATTATTCTCCATCAGTTAAGGAAAGTGTGTAAAATTTGCAGGCCTATTTATTTATATATTTACATATTTACTTATTTTTCCATTTTGTTTAGTTGTTCCCACATGAGTAATAATAGGAACTGACTTCTCTCATAAATCATAAATTAAAAGATTGGAATTGGTGCCATGTTGCTGTGATAGACAGAGATTCAAACACCTCTGCTGTTGGAAAGCACTCATCGTCGGGAGTGGGATCAGCGCTCTGGCACTGACGGTTTATTCCTTGCACGTCTTTTGCACGGATTAGAAACGATTATTTAGTATATTAAGCCGAATACGTCTAGTCTTGGGGCAACGTTTTACGAATGCACGTTAGAAAAGAGGAACGACGGAGAGCGTTCAAGTCAAATCGGGACTGCGATTGAAGGTGTGCAAACATTTTAAAGAAGGCCGTACGTCCATGAATGGTGGCTCGGAGCTCACCGCAGTCGTTCCTGTGAACTTTCAGCGAGTGGAACGCCTGATCCCTGAAAATCGATGGATAACTTAGAGATAAAAGAGACACATCTGTGTGTGTGTGTGTGTGTGTGTGTGTGTGTGTGTGTGTGTGTGTGTGTGTGTGTGTGTGAACTGCACACGCGATCTTTCACCAACACCACTTGCACTTTACAGGAACTCAGCTGGGAGTTATTAAAACATCACTGTACAGTCCTGACCTCGCGCCACGACAGTTCCACATGTTTGGAAAAGCTGTTAAAGCAGTTCCTGCTGCAAATTTCACACATTCAGTCTGATCATGGCTCCTTGATGGTATTCAAGCACTGGGATGGGTGCATCCATGTAGCAGGGGATTATATAGAGAAATAAATGTTTTGAGTTTGCACTTTTATGACGGTGTTCTGTTATTCTGCTCAACAGTCCCGGTTTGACTTGAACACTCTTCATATTCAAATTCGAAAGTTGAATGGATAAGCTCGTGTGAAGTTGAACCTCGTCCTCTCAAGGCCCCAGTCCGGGATAAACCTCCAGTTTATCCGCCTACGCAAAAGGCACTTTTCCCCACCAACATACGGCGTTTCCTGTACTTTATTTCTCAAAAAAAAAGTGATGAAACATCAGGCTAATCTCCTTCGCCTTTGGGGAATAATGAATGTGGAAGTAGATGTGAATGGAGTATTTGGTATGCAGCGACCATTTCTCTTGTCTGGCCTCATTTCAATTTAAGCACCACCGGCAGTGTGTTTGAAGAGTATCTGTAAACAGAAGGGCGAATTCAGGCACCGCAGGCACCGCTGACCCTGTGCTATCTGGACGGCGATGCGCAGGAAGGTGCGGGCATTCAGGTGCAACACGGGGGCATGCCAGCTGTCTGCCCACGCTGGGCTGCAGAACAGATGAGTCTCAGCAAATGAATAAGAGACCGCATAGGTCTTAGTCCTCTGATTTTGCTCACCACTCTACAAGCTAGACAGTCCGAGCCGTGTTAAAGTCCATCATACATAAATGCTGCGGAGTTACTTGGTTGTCAGTGGATGAAATGTAAACACAGAGGAGAAAGCAACTATGGCGAAGTTTCCATCGGGGGCACATAAAGTACCGTCACTTCTCAAATTGTATATATATATATATATTCCCCAAACTTTCAAGCATCTTGCTTCCAGATTTATTAATCTTTAATGACTTGAATTGTAACAGGTTTTTAATAAGTATAGCGTCTGGAGCCAGCTTTATCTGCGTTTGGTCAGTTTTGTCCTGTCACTTCATTGCTAAACATTAGGACACTGGTGCTAGCTTAATTTCCATTACTAAAACCAGAAACTTTGGGAAATTACACATTTTGTGGGGGAAAAAAAGGTTAAATATCCACAGAGAAGATACAAGAGTACAAGATATTTACAACATTTGGCCGACGCCCTTATCCGGTGGTGCGATTTGAACCTGGGATCTTTCGTTCCGTAGTCCAACGCCTTTACCACCAGTGTTGGGGGACGTTACTTTTTAAATTACTTTCAAAATTACTGTCTTCAAAAAGTAATCCGTTACATTACTGCGTGACTTTCTGATAAAAGTAACTAGTTCGAGTAACTTTTCCATTGCAGAAAATGAAAACTCCTTTGTGCTTCCTCATGCATGTTGTTTTAGTCAAGACCTTTATAATTATTCTACCACCATCACTCAGCGAAGTTTGGCCCATAATCTGTTACCTACTAATACCCCTATCTCACCTGGGCGGTTTCGCGCGGTGGCCGTAAGTAAGGTTCATCATGATTCACCGCGAGTTTCGGTGCTGTGATTAGGTTTCCATCTTTCCACGCATCGGTCCTCGCATAGTCAAACCGCATAGATGAGATAACAGAGGGGTATAACAGCAGGAATAACGGGAATACACACACACACTAATGGATTGGGAATCATTGCTGTCTGGCTCACGGTTTACATTAATTGTCTGAATAATGGATTACATTTTTGAAAAAAAATCTAAATGGTGGACCTAACGCGTTAGATTACTCGTTACATCAAAAAAGTAATCCGAGTACTCCAACACGTTACTTTGTAACGCGTTACACCCAACACTGTTAACCACTTCCCCTCGCCTGACAGCTAGGATATTATCGTGTTACTGTATATTACATTTTAGCTAGGGCTGCTCCGAGTGATCGGGCCGATAATAACTTTGGGAAGTTTGATCGGCGGACTCTATAATGGCCGATATAGAAAAGGCGATCAGATGACGCAGGTTTTTATTTATTTATTTGTTTGTTTGTTTATTTTTGCGCGCTGCTAAAATGGCTTCACCGGTCTGGCGATTCTACATGTTGTGTGAAAACGACAATACATTAGCAATCTGCAACCTGTGTAACAAGCCAATTCTACGAGGCGGGAAGCACCCAAAG
The DNA here is from genome assembly GCA_011419295.1 of Clarias macrocephalus. NCBI lineage: Eukaryota > Metazoa > Chordata > Actinopteri > Siluriformes > Clariidae > Clarias > Clarias macrocephalus. The sequence continues at coordinate 82,000 of JAAGKR010002929.1, forward strand.
CATTTTAACACCACGAACCTCATCAGACATTTGAAGGTTAGTCATGTAAAGGAACACGAGCAGTTTTCAAAGTTGACTAGCGCTAAGAGAGCGGGAGAGCGCAGCATCTCGCGCGCCGCCGCTCACTCAGCTGTCGGTATAATACCCCTATCTCACCTACGCGGTTTCTCTCAGTGGCCATAAGTACGGTTCATCATGATTCACCGCGAGTTTTGGCGCTGTGATTACGTTTCCATCTTTCCGCGCGAAAAATTAAACTGCCGCCCTCGCGGATGCTTGCGGACCTTGCAGAAGTCCTACTGTCTGTTATTTAATTTCATTTTATACAATCTACAGGAAAGTTTATTTGTCAGGCTCTAAGCTGTTCCCAATTACTAACCAAGCACAGGCTGCTATGTTTTAAGTTGACGTGTTGCACATGTTGCTCGCCAATAAATACAGTCGTCAATTCATGATATTCCTCTTCTTGTAATTTCAATAATTAATTTACATTGTTGTTAGATATAGTTATGTTAAATAATGCTACACGATATGGCTTCAAGTAGACCCTGCAATCGTTGATCAGTGATCGGTATCGGCCGATACAACTTCTAGTGATCGGAAATCGGTGATCGGCCTCAAAAATCCTGATCGGAGCACCTCTAACATTAGCGTGTTATATTATACATTAGCGTGTATAAATTGTATATATCGCCTTTAAGAAGTTAAGTGTTTCAAATTTTCTCTCAAACAAGCTGTAGCACAAGCCTGAAGAGGGCGCTGTGAGAACTCCAGTGATGTAGAAACCAATCAGTGCCGTTGTTCATACAGTACGTCCTTATTAAGCTTTTCTTGCTTTATGTTTTGTCCAGGTCCTCATCAGGGATTTATTTTTTATTTTTTTATCATGGCAGCTCAACGTCAAGGGAGAAAATAAATACTGCGTCCGGACCTGTTGCTACCGCGTTCCTGCTGTACAAGTTCTTATAGACATAAGCTTCTGAGAGGGAAGTCGTCAGGAATCCGGATTTAAGAGGGTTTTAGTAAATAAACTTTCATAAAAAGCTAAATAAATGCTTCTAGCCATGGCATTGTCTTGTTTTTTATCTGTTGCAAAAGCATTTAGGACTTAAATATTCCAAAAATGTGGAGATGGATTTTAAAAAGGAAGAAAGATCGATTT
>JAAGKR010002930.1:8253-60753 GCA_011419295.1 Clarias macrocephalus
GGGTAGAGTGCTAAAGGTTATATCCTCCTGTTCACCTCTGACCACATTAAATAGAGGTGTTTATGTGATGCTCAACACTGTACGACGCTCTGTTTTCTATTTTTTTTTTAAATAGGTAAACATAATTTTTTTAAACTATAGTAGCATATGCAAGCAAGTATATTTTTACTATATTAACTAGTACTAAGTGAGTAAACTAGTGTTGCTAATACTTACATGCATTTTGGTCAGAAGATTTCAAAAGTTAGTGCCCCCTGTTTTAATTCGATGTTTTTAAGTAAAAAAAAATAAAAATAAACATAATAAAATAACCTGATTTTATCATCTGTCACAAACTGGTACTATAGGACTGACAGTTCTGGCGGATGTAATCGCTGCAGGCGCAGAGGGGCTGTTGTTTAAACAGAAAGTCTTTTAATAAAAAAAAAACACACACAAACAAAACATAACACAGGGCTCTTCTCATGAACACAGGGGTCCCTTAGCACTCACAGTCTCTCCTGACATACACAGACTCTCTTAGCAACTCAGACTCTTAGCAACTCAAACTAAGAGCTGACACACTAGAGACAGGGACAGAGCTAGAGACACGGCCAAGGCAAGGGGGGGACACTAGAGGTTTAGGGGAGACACTAGAGGCTAGGGGAACACACTAGAGGCTAGGGGAACACATTAGAGGCTTAGGGGAGACACATTAGAGGCTTAGGGGAACACACTAGAGGCTTAGGGGAGACACTAGAGGCTAGGGGAATACACTAGAGGCTAGGGGAACACACTAAAGGCTTAGGGGAGACACATTAGAGGCTTTGGGGAACACACTAGAGGCTTAGGGGAGACACTAGAGGCTAGGGGAATACACTAGAGGCTAGGGGAACACACTAGAGGCTAGGGGAACACACTAGAGGCTGAGATCGTCACCCTTCCACTGCCGTGCCTGACTGTGGGTATGAGGTGTTTCTGCTGAAACTCTGTTCGGTTTTCCCTAAACATGGTGCTGGGCATTAAGACCAAACAACTCCACTTTGGTCTCATCTGTCTATAGGACATTTTACCAGAAGGCTTGTGGTTTGTTCAGATGCAGTTTTGTGAACTTCAGTCATGCTTCCATGTTCTTTTTTATACAGAAGATGTTTCTCCTGGAAACCCTTCCAAACAAACTGTACTTGTTCAGTCTTCTGCTAATTGTGCTGTCATGAACTTCAACCATTAACACACTCAGTGAGGCCTGTAGGGTCTGAGATGTAGCTCTTGGGTGGGGGTTGTCTTTCTCTGATCATTGCACGGTCTGACCGTCTGGGGTGAATGTGAGGGACGTCCTTTCCTGGGAACATCGCGCAACTATCTTCAATGCTTTCCATTTGTGAATAACCTTAATCACTGTAGAACGTTGAACTTCAAAAGGTTTGGAAATGGTTTTATAACCCTTTCCTTCCCAGATTGATGTACAGAAACAGTTGCTTCTTTACGACCATTGCTTATGTCTTTTCTACCTGCCGTTGTGTTAACACACCCCTAAATGCTCCAGACCAGCAAACTGTCAAAACCTCAGTGATTTGCACACCTGCTGATGATCAGTTAATCAAGGGCTGATGATAAGCAGCACCTTACCCTCTTCAATCCTGTGGAAGCAGTAATGGAATTAGAATTGCCCACATGTTTTTTTTCCCCCTTGGCTTCATATACAGTATATTTAAGAAATGCACGGGAAAAAGAAGTTATGCATTCTTGTTTGTCCGAGGTTGTATTTGCCTAATACTGAGCTCCACTGCGATCAGATGATTTTACCAACAAAAAAACAACATAGAATAAAAAGGGGGGGGGGGGGGGAGGGTACACATGACTGTAACAGTGGATCTAACACTTGTGCTGGCTATAATAAAAAATAAAATCTGAAATGTCTATTGATTTGTTTATACAACATTGTTTCTATAGTAACAGCTAATACGCAGGAACAATGGAATTTAAGTCTTTAATTTTTTTTAAATGTTAATTTACATGGTGGCATTTTGTGCAAGCAGAAAAAAATCTACAGGACTGCATTTTGTAGAACATAGAAATATATATAGTTATATATATAACAGTTGCTTCTTTAAGACCCTAGGTAATGTGCAAAGATTTAAATTTTATGTATTTATTTATTTATTTATTTATTCTCTGTACATGCATGCAATGTCTGTATGTTAATTTGTGCACATATCTGACACTCCAGGTATGCAGATCAACTTCAAAGATGGCAGATGTGCCTGGGCAAACACAACCTGACCCAGTCCGAGACAGGCGAGCAGTGCTTCCGTGTTCTAGCCATCCATCGGCACGAGAGCTTCAAGTATCCCACGGTGCCCAGTGTGGAGTTCGACATTGCCCTGGTGCGTCTGGACGGAGAGGTCGCCCAGACAGAGCACATCGATTTCGCCTGCTTGCCCTCGGTCGAGGAGATGCTTCCAGGAGGAAAGAAATGCTACGCTACAGGCTGGGGTGATGAATCAGGTGAGATGAGACGTGCCAGGTTTATGTTAATGCAAACACAATGTCACTGCACATGATGGCTTGGTCTCAGGAACAATCTGAATTTTATTGATATTTATTCACTAGTGTACAGTCATCGAATAATCACAGGGCAGTGTTGCTGGGTTTTGTTTGTTTTTTTGGTCTCATGGGTATGATTTCTGAAAGGACTACAGTGCCACCCACTGGTTATCAAGTAGTAATGCATGTGGGCAGATAAACCCTTACACAGCTGATTGCATCATTTCCAGTGTGAAGCAAAGTCAACTAGCTGACATATGATTTTTGTACTTTCTGTGAGCTGTAGAATAAATAGCTGTCTATAATGTACTGTGCATAGGGACTTGTTATAGGGGGACGTGTCAATGTCTTTGTAGTTTCTCTTCTTGGAAAGCCTTCTCTACACTCTGGTGCCTTCTAGAAGAAAGATATTTGTAATGAGATCACATGACACGTCATAGTCAGGGGGCGTGAATACTTTTGCAAGCACTTTTACGAAATTGGATTTTTTTTAAATCAATGTTTCACCTCACATTAAATTATTGGAAGTTGAATACTTGGACATTTCTAATACAGATAGTGCTACAAAATTTGGAAAAAAGGGTGAATACTGTATAATTAAATAAATAATTTTTGGCACTCAGTGTTAGTAAAATTATTTATTTTGTGGCTCCGGTATTCCGACTCATTGCTGTAGTGTTGTTATCATGTTCCAACTCAAACCCGGAGTCTGGAGGTGCAAGGCAACGGTGCTAATCACTAAGCCACCGTGCCATTCATGATTTTGATTATCTCATATTTTAGTGCTTAAAAAATACTTAAAAACAAATCGGTAATAATAAAAACAAGAAATAATAAAATCAAATAAAAATAATTTTAAAATGCTTATTATTAAACGTTTAGGCGATTAGGAAATGATAGAAATCGGCTTATTTTTGAAACTTTCTAGCAACAATTTTAACTACCGTTAGCCACCACCAAGCAACACCTTAGCAACCACGTGGCAACAGCAGAGGAACCATCGAGAATATCATAGCAACCACTTTGATTTATGTAACAACCTCAGCAGCAACCTCGTTTCCCCTCTCGTCTGTTCCAAGTCTGTTCCCGTTTACTAATCACCTCCTGATCATCTGTCACCATCAGGCACTTAAGGCATCCATCTTGTACATTTTACGCTGGTCTACGACACTTCGTTTTTCCCCTCAGGCAACTCGACGGCTCCTAAAGTGGCAGAGTCTCTGAACCAGGTCGCTCTGCCCGTGGTCCCCTTCGACACCTGCAAACGCATGGACTACTGGTGGTTCCAGGTCAAGACATCGATGATCTGCTGTGGATACACACTCCCCGACCAGCTCAAGTCTGTGTGTCAGGTGTGTGTTCACACTTTGAGTGGGCAGGTTATGCGAAAAATTTTAATACTTCAAAAAATTTTAACTATTTCCTGGTTCATTACTTTTTGTCTTACTTGATTTATCTGCAGTTTAGAGAATGTATAGTAATAAAAATCTTTAAATGGTATTTACTTACATAATTAGATGCACAATCATTGAATGCAGTGACCCTCGTATACAAGATTATTGATTCTTATAAATGCCCTCTATGTGCTACAGTATCTGGATTCTGATGGATTTTTGCCTCAAGCTTAGAATTTTTTTACTGACCTTAGAACATGATAAAAAATGTGCTGTGAATTTGTGGAAAAATAAATAAATAAATAAAAGTCTATTTTCTTAATAAGTAAACTTCATGTACATGAAAACTTACAGTATTCAAGCATTAAATACTAATACAAAAATATAATATAATAATATAATAAAAAATAACATGATAATATAACAGAATGCACAGAATATAATAAAAGAATAAGTGAAGATACATGTAAAAAAAAATGGTTAAGTTTAATTACATTAAATGAGAAACAAAAATTTTATGCTTTCGAAAGTTTAGAAAATTTTTGTATTGTGTGGATTTTTGTTTTTTTAAAGAAAGCTTTTCCTAAGATGCAACAAATGACATCTAGTGAAAATATCTTGAATATTCTTAAATGTAGTATCTGTAATTTCTTAAAATAGGATTACAAAAAAAAACAAGTCTTACAAGTAATAAGACTATTGAGTTTATGTATTTCTTCAAGTAAGATTATTTTTAAATATATTTAAATTTGCTTTTTTTTTTTTGCAGCAAAAGAAGGTCATCTAGAAATGATGCTTTAGCTACTAAAAAGTACAAGATGTTCAAGATTCAGTCCTAGCTATAAAGTTTAATAATGCGACCAAACAAACTGTAAATTATAAAATTTTAAAAAATGGTTTCTTTCTTTCTTTCTTTCTTTCTTTCTTTCTGTAATACATTTACTTTAACCAAATATTAGATAAAAAAAAAACATGACTTAATATCAAAGCTACATCAGGAAGGTGCTGATTTTATATGACGATCACTTGTGTGTTTATCCTTGTTGAATTAACACTTACGGTGCCCACTGGGGACCAGAGATGCTTCACACCGTACACCAGAGACCAGACACATGTTGGAGGTGATTATTACTGTATAAGCTGGTTATCTGTTATTCACAGGGAGACTCGGGCGGCCCCCTCGTGTGTCAGGACAGCCCCTCGGCCCCCTGGGAAATCCACGGCATCACCAGCTTCGGGCCTATCGGCTGCATCATGGATAAAAAGCCCAGCGTGTTCACTCGCTCGTCTGCTTATCTGTCCTGGATCGAGAACATCATACGCAGGCAGATCTACCAGCTCTCCAGTATGTTAGCGTTGCAGACTGATACTAATGAGATATTGTGTACACGTCTAAGAACATTTTATGGAAATATGCATAGAAGCAAATTTAACAACACTTCCAATGGTATTTTTTAAATCAAACCTTTAAATTATTATTACTAATAATAATAATAATCATCATCATCATAATAATAAAATGTTTGCATCTTTTATTTTTTCTCCATATAAAATATTTAACCAGCTAAATTGGGAGCCATTAATTATCTAGATTGTAGTCTGCCGCCATAATTCCTGGTTGCCTAGCAACAGTGTCTTCACAACTTTAAGTGCTGAACAGTGAGTGTTTCATATGTTCATATGTCAAAGGTACAGGTTGGAGTTTGTACAGTATTTCATGAACATGTAATTTGTATTAAAACTACAGTCTGAGATGCTGTCACAGAAAACTAATCAACACCTTCTGACTTATCAGAATCAAGAATTTGACAATGTTCTGGTTTATTCTGTAGATTCCTCCTTTAATTGTCCAGTAGAATAGTTCATATTTTTTAGCCTTAATAACAATCCCTTCTCTCCTCTGCTGTTGTTTTGCAGCTTCTGGTTGTGGTGGGCCGATGGACCAGACCGGCCCTGCAGGTGTTTTGGCCTCAATGAATCACCCCAAGAGTTATGAGAACGAGGCCCAGTGCCGCTGGAACATCCGTGTACCCGCAGGCACACGCGTGCAACTTCACTTTGAATCGTTCTCAGTACAGGAAAGCCAGATGTGCCTCGGTGACAGCGTCTCCATCTCAGACCACATCGGCCCTCTGGGTACGCAGGGTGTCAGGGAATATTCAACTCGTAAAATAATTAAAATAAAACTAAATAAAATGCAATGATTAAGCATTTAATTAAATGAGAAACTTTTTTTTAATGTGTGTATGTGATTTTCTATGACGTCATATATAACATATATACAGTATATGTGCTTCTATATATTAAGTTATATACTGACATTTTCTTAATTGAGTTATACAGTATATTCACATTTTCTACATTTCCTTTTACTGTATATATCAGACGCTTAGATAAAAAGCAATTATGTTAGTTAAATTTAATTTTATTTATATAGTGTCATTTTACTTATAGAATTGTGACTTTAAAAGGTTAGACCTAAACATTTTAAATGCTGTAAGCAATGTAAAATCACTAGGCTAAAATATATCTTCAAATAAATACATGCATGAAATACTGAAAAAGAAAATAAAAAGAATCTAAGATTGTTACAAAAATACATTACAACTAATACATTTGAAAAAAAAAGTATGAATTCATAGAGCAGTGTTTTAATTAATTTTATACTTAAAAATACTTTCATACGATTATATTCAATTTGTGGCAAATTATAATGAAAAGAATCAAAAGAACTGCCTACTGAGAAGTCTGTGTTTCTGAATGAAGGTTGACTTCATTTTTTTTTTTACTAATTTCTGTTCATTTCTATACTCTAGAATATAGAATCTATAACTCATAGAATTTTTTACATAAATCAAAAAGAGAATGTCAAAAAGAAAAAAAAACATTGTATAATAAAATTTCTCCAGCTATAATCAAAATAAATGTATGTATTTACAATCAGAAAGATGTATAATAATTTAATGCACATTGATATATTAATATGCTTTGAGTTTCATGTGCAATTAAATGCCAAAAATGTGAGACAGACAGTCAGACAGTCGTGGGCTTGTTTTCTTTCCTCCTTCAGGAACACGCTGCGGTGCGTATCCTCCAGGAGATCTGGTTTCTGCTGGTGAAACACTGACCGTCCGTTTCTCCTCCAATAACAGAGTGGTGGACACGGGGTTCAGGGCCACATGGAAAGCTGTGAACCCGACTGATATCGACAGTAAGTCTCTCACACACAGATCACATTAGAACATGCTACCATAATCCGTGTGTACAAGACAAATTCATTCCCTCATGTCCTGTGTGGTTATAGTCGGCTGTGGTGGAGAGTTCACCGGCCAGCAGGGGGAGCTAGTCTCACCCAACTGGCCCAATAACTATCCAAACCAAACTGTCTGCACGTGGATCCTCTCGAGTCCGTCGGCCAAGAGCCTGCACATCGTCTTTACACACTTTGAGCTGCAAGCAGTTAACATCCTGGGCAAGTGTGTGGACTTCGTGGAGGTGTTTGATGCAGCTGGAGAGTCACAAGGTTAGAGCACACGAACAGGAAGTTCTCTATCTCTATCCATCTTTCTGTTTAAACATTGTACCCATCACACTAGCTAAGAACTGACTTAGCAATGTTTGCAGATGTTACAGCACCATCTGCTGGTCAAAGCCATGATTTCAGCTTCTTCAAATCCTTGTTTTGGGAATTCTTTGTTGCCCAGGTCAGTTCTGTGGATACGTTCCTCCAAAAATAAATGTCATTGGAGAAAAAGCCACTGTGCGCTTCCTCACCAGCGACGCACAAGAACAGAAGGGTTTCCGTGGTTACTGGACCACCGATCCGAGTGTGTTTCCCACCCTGGCACCTCTGCCGCCAAACCCGTGGGACACCGTGAAGATCGGTAAGAGTGAGGATTTATTACTTTTTATATATATACAACAACAGCCTATTAGCAGGAATTAAACAAAACAAACCAAAAACATCTATAAATGAACCATCTAACTGTTCATATGATTAAGTTTTCTGTAGTTTTTCAGTTATGGAAGGAGACTCCAGTGTCAGCAAAACAATTAGAGGTTAAGCTGCAGTTTTCCCCCATGAGAAAGTCTTAAGGAGAAATGTTTCTGCACCTTGTGGTTTCTTGGTGCCACAACAAGCTGTAGGTTAACATTTATGTGAGGGCTGTACTGATGTACTGATGGTAGTGCAAAAGTTGGCAAAAACATATTTATTAACTAACATAGATTGTTTTCAGGTTGGTAGAGTAACTTTTCCTCTATACAAAGGTACACCATCAGTCCTGCGTCATTCCAACAGTAAAGCATCCTGAGACCATCCGTGTGTCGGGTTGCTTCTCAGCCAAGGGAACGGGCTCACTTACAATTTTTCCTAAGGACACGGCCATGAATTAAAAACGGTACAAAAACCCCCTCAGAGAGCCACTTCTCCCAACCATCCAAAAACAGTTTGGTGAAAAATGTCGCCTTCTACGGTATGATGGAGCTCCTCGCCAAGGGACTCGGGGAGCAAAACATGGGTGCATCCATTTTGGGTGCATGACCAGGAAACTCCCGAGGCCTTAATCCCCTTGAGAACTTGTGATCAATGCTCAAGAGGCAGTTGGTCAGTCCTCAAAAACCCACAAATTCTCACAAAGTCTGAGGATTCATTATGTAAGAATGGGCTGCCATCAGTCAGGGTGTGGCCCAGAAGTTGATTGACAGCATGCCAGGGCGAATTGCAGAGGACTGTATATGAACAGATATCTAATGATCACGCTTTATGCATTTGGTTATGTAGGTTCTTCTATGTTCTAAGGTTATTTCTCTCCTCACAGACTGGCCTGCTGACTGTGGGTCTCCTGCAGTTCCTCCAGTTACCTCTGTGATGAGGGTCGTGAATGGAATAGAGGCTAAACCTCATTCCTGGCCATGGCAAGTGTCTATGCAGGTGAGAACGCAGGATGAGAATGAGACACGGTTGCTCGTCACTATGGTTAGATCTCAGTGGCAGTAATGGATGTGTTTGTGTGTATTCTTCAGGCCAAAGTGCTTCCTATTCTGCCTTTCCAACATGTTTGTGGTGGCTCATTGATCCATGAGCAATGGGTCCTGACTGCTGCCCACTGTTTCTTACAGTAAGAAGCACACACACACACACACACACACACACACACACACACACACACACACATATGCAGCACAAGGCCCTAAAGCGTACCCTTAGTGGAAGCTTAGACAACCTTTGTGTCTCCACAAATAGAGTTTTCCTCAACATCTAGAGTTCACCAACATCTGTCAATCGTCCAACAATCGGTGATCAATTCATTCTTCCATCATCCCATTGATTAAATCATACATGAATTCACCACCATGTCCATCCATCTTCTAGCTCATCTATCATTTCATGCATCCATTTACCAACCAATTCACCAACACTATAACCCCATCTGTCGTTCATTCATAAATCCATCCATTCATCCACCAACCTATCCATGTATCCATCCAGCCAGACATTAATTTATTCCGTAGTTCTTCCACAAGACTATTTGTCCATTATTTCATCATCAGCTCCATCTATCTCTGAACCTATAGACTGATGACCTCATCTATCCCTCCACCCATCCATCTATCTATTCATACTTCATCCTTTTAATCATCAGCCAATGTTTCTGTCCTTCATTTTCTCAACTCATCCAAGCTTGCGTCCATCTTACCCATCATCAAAAAAGCTATCCACAGTCCATCAACCCAGCTGTTGAACTTTCCATATCTGAACTCTCTTCTCTGTAAATCTCCCTTCTCTGTCTTCTTTAGGGTCTCGGTTCCTAGTTCTTGGCAGATGTGTTTTGGGAAACACCACATTAACGCCAGTATGGATGGACCCACAGAGGTGTGCGTTCCTGTGACCGCCATTATCTCGCACAAAGATTTTGTCTACCCCGAGATCAATGACGTCGTCAATGACATTGCCTTGGTGCGTCTGGCCAAGCCCGTGTCCATGACTCGGGAGATCAGTCCTGTGTGTTTGCCTAAACCCGAGTCCCTAATGGCTGCTGGCCACTTCTGCTACGTCACTGTCTGGGGAGACGAGAAAGGTCAGGAAACTTCTCAGAAACTGTCAGTTCTACTAAATTATTATTTTAAAAAATGAAGAATGACTTTTGTTGCTGTCAGAGTGACTTTTAGGTCAGCATATTTGTCTTACAGGCAGTATAATTCCAGTGGTGGCCAAGAAACTGAACCAGGCTCCTCTGCCAATTGTCTCCTACGAGACGTGCAGTAAACCAAACTACTGGGGGAACAATGTGCGGCCTTCGATGGTATGCGCTGGCTACGAGTCTCCTGATGAACTCAAATCTGCCTGCCAGGTATGTCAGGGAACTGTATATGTGCTATAAGGGTCACCGTCATTCATAGTATCAGTCAAAAGTTTGTACACCCCTTTTAATTTCATGGTCTTTCCTGATTTTTATTTCTTTCAACACCTTAAAACAATGCAGAAGGTGTCCAAAACCTCCTCCGAACAGTTGATACTGAGATGTTTATCTGCTACTTCTGCTCTGTGAAGCTTCAAAACGGCTCTAATCTGAGGTGTTGGTAGTTAATTGGTGATTTCTGAGGCTGGTGACTCTAAATGACCTTGTCTTGTTTTGGTCTTGCTTTCCTGGCCTTGTCTTCATGAGAGACAGTTTTATCATGGAGCTTGATGGGGTTTAAAATTGCACTCAACACAATACTGTTCTTGTAAGAACTGTTCCAGAACAGCCAACATTCATGTTGTAAAATAACAACTGACTGTTATTGTTGTTGTTACTTAATTACATAAAGCCATATTTGTTATTTCATAGTTAAAAAAACACAGTATTGTTTCAGAATGTAGAAAATAAATCCATTAAAAATGTTTAAAATGCTCTAATTAACATTATATACTATATATTGCCAAAAGTATTCGCTTGCCTGCTTTCACATTCATATTGACTTTAATCCATATGTCATAGCAATATGATATGATGTTGGCCCCGCCCCTTTTTTGCAGCTATAACAGCTTCAACTCTTCTGGGAAGGCTTTCCACAAGGTTTAGGAGTGTGTTTATGTGAATTTTTGACCATTCGTCCAGAAGCGCATTTGTGAGGTCAGACACTGATGTTGGACGAGAAGGCGTGGCTCCTCTCTAATTCATCCTAAAAGGACGGGATGGTCAAAAATTCCCATAAACACACTCCTAAACCTTGTTTAAAGCCTTTGCAGAAGAGTTGAAGCTGTTATAGCTGCAAAGGGCCAACATTCATATCAAACCCTATGGAATAAGAATTGGATGTTACTCAAGTTCATATGCATGTGAAGGGAGACGAGCGAATATAGTGTATATACAAAGATGCATCTCAATAAATTAGAATATCATTAAAAAGTTGATTTATTTCAGTAATTCAATTCAGAATTCATTAGCTGTAAGCCATAATCATCAAAATTAAAACTTGAAATATATCAGTCTGTGTTTAATGAATCTACAGTATGTATCTATACATTGAGATGCACCTGTGTATAGTATATATATGTATGTATTTATATATTTCCACATCATGTCTACATAACATAAGTACAGGACAGTATTTGGAGCTTTTCTATTTCAGTCATCTTTCAGTATATCCAAGAAACCCTACAGTATCGCAACAGAAATGGCGTAGGCTTCGTAGGAAAGTCAGTGATGTAATGCCTAAAGCTGTACAGTACAAATGGGTGACAGTCAGGCAGGAGTCTCGTGGGACCCGGTGCAGTTACATAAGCTCTCACTGTCACTCATAATTGCACCGTGTTATATAAAACTCTGAAAGACGCTGGCTTGTGGCTATGCACTCAGGATCACCATGTGACCTCATATAATTATTGATTTTTTTGATAAAGCAATTCCATATTCTTTCAATTCCATATTTTTCTTTCTTGGACCATTGGGGTCTAATTTTAAAGCTGCCTGAGTAGCATCAGGGGTCAATGAGATTTGAGACACAATTCCTAACCTAAATGCAGATTTTTAACTATATACTGTACTTGCTACTTATGCGTTTTTTTTTTTTTTTTTTGTAATTTGTAATTTTTGTGTTTTTGTCATTTTGTTAAACACTTATCCTTCTCTCCCATTGTCCTTGATCAGGGTGACTCAGGTGGGCCATTCGTGTGTAAATCTGCTGCCACCGGCTCCCTTTGGGAGGTGCACGGAGTGGTGAGCTTCGGTCCTGGTGGCTGCATCAAGAACAAAAAGCCATCCGTGTTTACTCGAGTCTCAGCTTTTAGCCACTGGATGGAAGACAACATCAAGCGATACATCTATGAAAACACTCCAGCTGCATAAATCTGTGCAAGAACATGCGGGAATAGACTGTCCATGGCTTTCTCTCATTAATTAAATATTTAATTATGATTATTACTATTGCTATTATTTATTCTAACTATTCGATTATTGAAGCATAAAGCTTCAAGGGAAATAAAATAACTTGTCACTTTAATAAATCTCTTTTTTTATGACAAAGTCTAAACTTTATTGAGTTTTTATTTTGTTTAAAACAATCCTTATTTATTTTAGTCGCTAATATACAGTATGTCGGGGAATAACTGTGACATCTCATGTGATCTAAATTTTTCAGCTGAGGTTAGAATGAGACACAGTATTTCCAAGATTCAAATAAATTAAAATAATTTTGTTTAAAAAAATTATGCAATGATTATTATTTGACCACTTTGTTACTAATATACAGCAAGGTATTTTGCAATAAGCATCAGTTTGCAATTTGCCATAGTTGCAACGGCAATGTTATGGTAATGTGTGTTTTTTAGGGTTTAAGCTGTTTAAGTTGTTTGGCACGCTTGGATGCACAGTCGGCCCTTTAGCATTATTCTTATTAAGGCTCCAGTTTCACCAACACACTTCAAATTTGGTAGGCAAATGGGTCTCCTGTAGTAAAATACTTTTCACTAATCACATCCTTTAACTGTGTTTTATTCTCCTTATATCACAGCAATTTGCTAACAATCTTTATTTAATTTGTTAAAGATTGAAAAAAAAAATACATCATATTTATCTATTGATCACATTTCACCTGTAACTATCACTTACATTATTGCACATTTGTTCCTCTGCCAGCATCTCTTGTTTTCTTTGACGTTAATAACATAAAAAGTGTAGCTTGTCACGTTGATAAGAAAGTGCAAGCGTCAATGTTCTTTAGCTTAATTACTGAGTGTAAAAAAAATACATACTCATGAAGAAAACTCATGTAGACATTTATATGGTTCAAAATCAATTCATGTGAGTGTCGCTGTGTAAGAACTTATCATATTATCATATTTAAAAAATGAGTACATTAACACAAACCTTTGAATTTACAGCACACTGCCAAAATATATACTGTATGTACTGTATACATGATCATATAACACCATTTTTCTCCATTGTTTTATCTTCTTCCCACGCTTTTATATTTTTGTTTGTAAATATACATACACATTTATATTTTTATCAGATAAAAAGTAACATCTTTATTGTCATTTAGATGAAACTTGGCCAATTTTCACATGAAAAGACATAGACCTGAAAAAGTGTTTTATTCCAAAATGTAAAATTATTAACATTAACATTAATTAACATTAATTACATTACATTAATTAACATTAATTTGACATGGTTACGGACACTACAGAGTTTTTTTTTTTGGGGGGGGGGGGGTCATTAATTGTGCACAGAATGCTTTAATTTAAACAACAATTTTTTTTATAGATCATGTGCTTGTAGAAGCTTGAACTAATTTTAGTATAAATACTCATAAAGAACTGCATTTTAAATGATTATAGTTTGACGTGAGGCAGTATAACGCTGAAAAATGGCCATTTTTGGGGCACAAACAAAATCATCTCTCCAAAACGGCTGAAGTTAGCAACTTGACATTTTTAGTGACACGAGATCGGTCACTTCCACAATGCATAAACTTCAGAAGGAGCTTCTTTGGCCGCACACATTTCATGTATTATATGTATAAAATCAATTAAAATCAATCACCAATACTGTGTTTTGGCTGAAAGTTATTTTAAAACAAACTGAAATCTCAACTAGAATCTACTGTGAATGCAAATTGAATAGCAGTTGAAAACTTCCCACTGATGTAAAATTAAACATGTATATATAAACATGATGCTGTATATGGCTTAATGCACAGTTAATTATATATCCACAACATTCAGTAAATATGTGCAACATTTACATTATATAAGGAGCTTCATGGAGCTGCTTCACTCTGAAGCCCAACACTACCAGTTGTGAATGAAGGACATGAATAAGGCCGTGCTGCATGGACAGCACTTCACCCCCGAGCAAAGACACGTTCAAAGATTCATGCTTCTGGTCACATGACTCGTGCAGCCAGCCAATCAGAGAGCAGGGCTCAGATTTCAGTTCAAGAGGAGGCTCTAATCTGTGTAGAGGTTTTCAGAAAAGGAGGCTGACTTGAAGGACTCCCCTCTGTCTCTGAGTCAATCCAGACTCTGTGAAGACTTCCGCACCAGACTACAAATGGACGCCGGATGGACTGAATTCAAGGTTCTTGGCTTCGGGCTTTCGTCTGGAATGTTTCTTGGACCTGTGTGAGGAGGAAGAAGGGGGTGGATTTAGGGAATTCATCCCTCTTTCTTTAAAGCTACCACCTAGAAGGAGTGAGAGAATGGGGGCAGGAGCACTCACCATCTGTGTAAGTATGGGGGGAAAAAATGTCAGGCTGGGGATCCTTTTAAGGCAGAGGGACGGACCTTTAAATACCGAGACAGACGTTTAAATACTGAGACAGACGTTTAAGACCAAGAGGGGCTTTTAGGGTAAAGCGTTAGAAAGACATGTTGGTTTTCTTAAGAGGAAAAAAAGTTGAGAAAGAGCAACAGAGCCAATTACGCAGTGTGCATCTAACTTTGTGTGTGTGTGTGTGTGTGTGTGTGTGTGTGTGTGTGTGTGTGTGTGTGTGTGTGTGTGTGCGCGCACACTTTTTTTGGCTGTCATCCTAGACATGACTTTGGGCAAAGACAGTTTGCTCACTGTGGTCAGGTTTTCCCCCACGGCCTTTAAAAAGGCTTTAAAAAACTTCTTCTGCAGACACTTTCTGCACCAACAATTCTAGTGAAAGGCTGAATATTTTCCCTTCTAAAAAATACACATGTCTTTTTCTCTTTTGGTAGTTTAACGTGACTTTCTGTGGATGTGAAAGAAGAGGCCACGCAGGTCTCTTAAATCATACCAAACCAAACATCCAGTTATTGTGCATTCATGGAAAAAGAAAGTAAGGAAGTTTGCGAGTAGTAAAGCTGTCCTGGGTTTTTCGTGCCTGAAGGCCATTACATCGGCGTGATCATGTTCTCTCCAGTGCAGCTGCTGCTGCTGGTGGGCTTCTGAGCTCCAACATATACTGGAACAGTTGCTCCTCAGCCCACACAGAACGAAAGAGAGAAATTAAGAATGAAAAAAAAAAAAAGAAAGAAAGACGCAGCATGCTGAGACTTGCTGTCGCTCGTGCAGAGGAGAGAACTATGAGCATTGCCTCCGACTCCTGAGATAAAAACAAAGCCTTATTTACAGATAATTACAGAAAAGACTCAGGAATGGGAATATATCCAATGTTTTAGACAGACTCTAATTCAAGCACAGAGTCGAGCAGCTGCAGGGTGCGACTTCAGTTCTCTGGCCGTCCTGAGGGTTTGAATTCACCACCATCTGGACATTAAAGTTCATCTGAAAATGACTTTCAGCGTAAAATAGTTCTTGAACATACGGCGTGTCCAAAACGATGCATTATTCACCTTAAAGTGCACCAAGTTATTTGAGAATTTCTTTGACGTTTCCACGAAACAAGTCGATTTCAGTTATTACTTTATCACATAGCAGCTGTTACAGCAGTCATTAACTCACAATCTGTTTAGAGTCGAATAAAGTTTGTTACCTGGAAGCAACAAAAAGAGCATCCTAAAAACATTAGTTTTTATTCAATACTGTACTTTATATCCACTTATAGTTATGTTTCAAGTTGTAGTCAAGTCCACAGCATTAGATTTTTGTTATCCTTGTAAATCTCTCTGCTGGAGCGCCGCTTATAGACATCCTCAGAAATTAGCTCAACATTTCAACTTATTGCAATAACAACATAGACAGTGAAGGAAGTCTAGAGCCTTCAAACTAACTCTGTGTCTCAGATCACTTGTTACTTGTTAACAATTTGACCGTTATTGCGTATTAACACTGATTGATTAAGGTTTAATTAAGGTTAAGGTTTAATTAACAGACCTTGCAAATGGAATGGACTTTACTCTAAAGCTCAAAAAAATACAGATAACAGCCTAAAAATAATAGTTCTAGCAATAATTCTAGGAAACGTGATAGGAATATGATATTTGAATATCATATCATAACTATAAGAACATATTTGAATATTTAAATGATCAGAAAATGAAAAAGGCCATTAATAATGAGGTCAATTAGAGTGTGATGTTAATAACGCCAAGGTCGCGAGTTCGGCAATTCTGTAACGGTCACATTTACCGTTTATACAATTTCCCTTTCGGCCAATACACAGTATTGGTGCTGATTGAAATTTTAATTGTAATTTTAATTTTTTTTTTATTTTATCCATATAATTCAAAAAATATGTGAACCCAAGAAGCTACTTCTGAAATTTATGCAACATGGAATTGCCGATTTCACGTCCCTAAATATTTCAAGGTGTAATAATTTTGTATCAGCCTCAAAAATGGCAATTTTTCAGCATTATACTGACTCGCTACAACCAATAATAATTTAAAATGCATTTATTCATATATATTTTTTTGTCAGTATGGATAGTAAACTTGGTGTAAGCTACTAGACGCATATGACCTGTTAAAACTGTTGCTTAAATTGTTTTTTTTTGGTAAAAACTCAAAAAATCTGTAGTGTCCGTAACCATGTGGTCCAAATTCAAGTTGCAATATCTTAACAAGTTTATCTTAGTTTGCTTTTTTAGAATAACACACTTTTTCAGGTTTATGTCTTTTCATATTAAATCTAAAGTGAAATCTAAAGTTTCATCTGAATGACAATTAAGATCGTTGAAAGATTTAAATTCAAAAAAGTTACAGGCACTAAAACATAAAAGGACGTGAAACTGTATTTAGTAAATGCGTTTTTATCTGATAAAAATATAAATGTGTTTGCATATTTACAAAAAACAAATCATGGATCAGGAGATAAAAAGCATTCAATACTATGAAAAATGCTGTTATATGATACTATCACAGCAGGTGAGACACATTTTAACACCAATAGTTTTGCCCACTTGGGATTAATAAAGTTTTGTATCTTATCATATGGACAGTTTGTTAAAGGAGTCTATTGAATTTTTAATACTTTGAAATTCATACTTGGTTGGAAAAAGCTCGGAAACCCCTGTCCTAGTGGGTACAGAATACCCAGAATGCACTTTGCTGTGTGTAGGGAATGTGATTAGGATAGGGGTAGTCATCTGTATGAGTCGGCTCAGCCTGAGAGAGATCAGACATGTCAGGAGCAGCTGGTAGAGGAAGTCTGAGCTTTCACAGCAGGTGGGGGAGGAACCGGAGAGTAATCGACACTTCTGTCGGAAACAATGAAGAAAGTGCCATTGGTAATTAAAGAGCATTGTCAAGGAGATGGCCAGTGCGTGGAGCGTTACCTAGAGCTGAATAAGTAGTGGTTTGTGTTCCAGGTATGTTTTTATGAGGCTGTAGAGAATTAAAAAGAAAAGAAAAAAAAAACCCTCAGGGTTTACATTCATAAAGAAGGTGTTTAATCTTATTGGTTCTGTTATGCAATATTATCTCTCTCTCTCTCTCTCTTACTCTCACTCTGCTTTATATTTTCTGACATAAATTCCCGCGGGCTATCAGTAATTCCAACTATGATCATTTAATCCTGAGTCTTGGTAGGGTTAATGAACATAATAGTGCTAGTTACCTGAGTTGATGGAGAGCTGTTTGTCTGGGTGATCTTTGAGGAGCCACAGTGTCTGTGTGATGTTAAAAAGCCTTTGATCTGAGTGAGGAATCTGTAGACCTGCAGTCAGGCTTGTGAAAGGGAGATGCATAAAAACTGTCTCAATACGCCCTGTAAACTCGTGTTTTTAAATCCAGATGAAAATGCATGTATACTGCGTTTACGCCATTTGCAAGACGCCATTTCAGAAGGGTCGGATTACTGTGACGCATCAGGCAAAGAAAACAACTAAGGAGATTTGAAATGACTGGGACTAAGTTAATGCATTATCAAAACCCTGGAAGGATAGCGCTGACCTGTCAACTTTCTGGAAGAAATCTGGTTAGAAATGGATCACTTAATGATTGGAGATCACTTAAACGTTTGGTCATGCTGCATGGTGATAAAAAAAAAAAAAACATCATCAATAAGTAGTAGTACACACACACACACACACACACACACACACACACACACACACACACAGTGTGATGAGAACTCACAGGACTGGAACTAAACAGCTGCGTGTCCATAAGAGAACCACTTGTTATTGAGACTCATCAGAAAAATAAATCTTCAGTTTGAGAACTAGGGAGCATAAAGTCTGGACTTTGGAGCGATGGAAAAAGGTCATGTGACCTGATGAGTCCAGACTGAGTCTGTTCCAGCGTGATGGGCGTGTCAGGGTGAGAAGGGAAGCGCATGAAGCGATGCTCCCATCATGCATAGTGTCCACTGTACAAGGCTCTGGAGAAAGTGTTATGATCTGGGGTCGCTTCAGTCGCTCAGGTCGAGACTCAGCAACGTTATGTGGAGATAAAATGAAGTCACATGACCAGCTGAATGTACTGAATCACCAGCACATCACATCTATGGAGGGTTTCTGCTCCCCTGATGGCATAGGACTCATATTCCAGGGGGAAAAAAGAGTGTGAGAGAGTGGTTTTGGGAGCACGTGGAATCATTTTCACACATGAACTGGACACCACAGTGTGTGTGTGTGTGTAATCAAAGCTAAAGATGAAGGAATTAAATATTAAAGTTTGTGGTGTATTTTTTTGCTTGTATTTTTGGTCAGGAGGCGGCATATCGTGTGTGTGTGTGTGTGTATGTGTGTGTGTATGCGCGAGCGCGCGCGTGTGTATTAGTGATGGGTCGTTCATGATCGATTCGTGCTCGAGTCGTCTCGGTGAGTGATTCGCTCGTTCTCTACTCGCCGCGCATGCGCACACCATCGCAAAACCCTCCGTAGGTTATGTGCACAGGAAAGAGAATCGAACGGTTCTCAACGAATCTTCTGGTCCGAGTCCTTTCGTCACGTGACTCACATAGACACTATGAAGTGGACCAGATGAAATGATGGTGAGCTGCTCATTCTGTTCATAATAACATGTCCTTAGCTGAACTGTAATATTTTCATTACTGGAACTAGAGCCAAAAGCTCTGTATGTAGACGTGTTGGGGTTCTGTTTATTGAAAATGTAACATTTTATTTTAGTTCTGACGTGAAGAACGAAATGAACTAAATGACTCACAAGATTCAAAGAACCGAGTCACTAAAATGATTCAAACTTCCCATAAAAAAATGAGTGTATGTGTGTGTGTGTGTGTGTTATACTGTATCTGTGAAGTACAAGCCTGTTCATCAAACGTGTCTCCCGGTTGCTATGGAAACCGCCTGTGGCGCGCGTGGCAGCATCCAGCTCAGCAATTATTAATAAACGCGCGCGTTAATTGGTGCAGCACGCGCGCTAATTAGTCAATGTCGGCATGATTCCGGGTCTATCATAGACCCGCAGATAACTGTTAGAAATGGACGGAGAAACATGTCCGGTATAAAAAAAAAAACGACTAATTCTGGAATTGTTTTTTTCTTTCTTTCTTTTTCTTTTTTTTAACCGCCTTTAAATAGCGGGGTTTCTGCGCAGGATCAGAGCGAGTTAGCGGGAAAACCCGAGCAGGTCAGCAGTGTTCATCATTAAACTGAAACCTCGGGATGAGCAGAGACTCTGGATTTTAAAGCGACTTTAAATGCTAATGGTGCTGATTCTCCTGCATGTATTCGTCTCGTGTCATGAACAGCCGTTACTGGTGCAGTGTGAAGGTCAATAAATGTCAATTTATGCGCAATGTTAGGTTTTAAACAGACTCTCCAACAGCTTCATGTTTTCATTTATAAGACTATTAAGCAAAATGCATGTAAAGCTCATACGTCAGGAACCAGAAAGGATTATATTATCTTTCTTTAAAAAAAAAAAAAAAAAAAAGCAATGATGTAGAAAATAGAACTGAAAAGACAATCTGATATAAGATGGACCGTTTATCATCACTGCATCACAGCTCAAGGGGTTTTCTTCTCGTTCCCGAGTCCAGGTTTATTCAGTCTCAGTTTTTACTGTTTTTCTTACAAATCACTCAGTATGTGTCAGAGTGACCCCCAGCTCGCCGGCAATTTATTTGAACATCCCCTTCAAACACTTTAGGCTTTGTATTACTCTTATGTCTGCTTATAG
This sequence comes from Clarias macrocephalus, assembly GCA_011419295.1. Classification (NCBI taxonomy): domain Eukaryota; kingdom Metazoa; phylum Chordata; class Actinopteri; order Siluriformes; family Clariidae; genus Clarias; species Clarias macrocephalus. Next base: position 28,684 of record JAAGKR010002930.1, read on the forward strand.
GTCCGGAGGCGTAACCCTGGCCTTCTGTCAATTCAATTCAGTTCAAATAAATGTGAAAAAACACGGACCAGGACAAAGCACAATACAAGCAGATATTTTGTGTTGGTATTGATCTGCATTTTGCTATATTTCCGTATACAGTCTGTTGCTGTATTTTGTGTTGTGAATTTTGCAGCATGGACTGACAGGCACAAGAACTTACGGCATGCATCATGCACTAATGCGTCTCACTGTACCTCGACACTTCAAGCAAAATGTTGCATCAAAAATGTAAAAGTCTTTTTTTTTTATTTTATTTTATCTTATATTATAGGGTAAATATTATTAGATCAGTTCTACCAGAGTGCTGATTATAATTCAAGTCTATCCATCCATCCATCCATCCATCCATCCAGTGTAGCGGGCGTCCCTCACCGTGTAACAGTGTGCAGTTTCATTGAACGTACCTGTTACCATCATCATCATCATCGTTCATGTCATACTGTGATGTAATAATATATGTATGCGTGCTACCGTTACCTGTGAATGGATGTCCGATCTCTTGCTGCCGCTCCTCATATTTCACAGCCCGAACTTCTGCCTGCCGTACTGCATGTCGTACGTGTCTCAGTCTGATCCGGGGTTTCGTTCGCTTGTCGTTTGCGCCGCCGCTGTAGAGACTGATGTATGCGTTTCCACCATAGACGACGTTGCCTACTGTTAAAGTGGGTGAGGAACGCTTGTGACACGCTCACAGTATGACATAAAGGTTAATAATGATGTTGTCTACGGCTACATCGGTGTTAAACGCCTGTGACACGACGGTGACGGAGCTACCTGTAAACACACAAACCCCACCACTGGGCAAACAGATCAGGATTTATATCTTTTAAATATATATATATAGAGAGAGATGTGCCTGTGCCTGTTTTTCGCGACATCATCGTTTCTGTATTAACATGCTGGTGACCCGGCGGTGTACCGTTAGCACTCGCAGCTCCAGGCCCCGGGTTCGATTCCTGCGTCAGGTCTGTGTGCATGAAGTTCGCATGTTCTCTCTGTGCTTTGTGGGTGTTCGCAAATGTTGACCGGAGGAGTCGTGCATCATGGAGATAAATCCAACGGTCACCAATGGCCTCCACCTTCCCTAGTTGGACTACAGAGGTTCCTAGATGGATGTTGACAAAGTGATGTTTTATTTAAGGAGATGCGCACCGTTTTTGGTAAGAGTCTCTAGCATCAGAGCACTTTCTCGTTTTCTCAGTGATATGAATAAGTTTTTTATTATCTTTAAGGAGGAAAATAAATTTGATGTTGCTGAAGGATGGTCCAAAAAAAACAAAGACTAACTCGACTGAAATGTGTTAATTAGAAATGTAAAAGAACGGAAAATTGCTGCAACTTTGCATTGGGCCACTTCATACCACACCGTCGTTCATTATTTTCTATAACAGCACTCTTCAGGACTAACAATGAGAGTAACCATAGTGACAGAATGTCTCAGTTTTTCCTTTTTTCTGGCAGATAAATGATCTTAGTTCTGTTGGTTACGTGCCAGTAGAACAAGAAATTTACACATAGAATGAATAAAATGTCTCTAAAAATAGGCTTAATTATCTTAGATGTTTTTGTTTTCTTGTAATGTTATGTCTGGAAATATTGATTTCACTAAAATGAACTTAATTCAAGATATTTTCACTTATTCCAATGTTTGAATGCTTATTCTAGTGAACACTGACAACACTCGACCGAGCGTATCGGGTCAGGACTCGTCCCCGTCCTCGGATTGACCCGGTAAAGAAGAGCCGAGACTTTATGAATATTAACAGAAAATATGGCTACGGTCAGTAATTGTATACAACGAGGTTCACCTTTACATGCACATGTGTTGTAAGTATCATAAGTGTGTGCAGTAAAGACCTTTTCTTGCTTCAGTAGTTCAGATAATGGTTTCTAACGAAGCCTGTTCTATTTATAATTGTTCATTGTTCGAGCTGCAGGATCTCTCACATGCCTGTGACTTGCTCAGGTGATAGGAAAAAAAAAAAAAAAAACTGAATTCCCCTGGGAGAATACTGCCAACAGCACGAGTACACGTTCAATAAAAGCTCCGTCAGCTGTCTGTTCCGTGTGTTGAGTCTCTGCTCGCTGTAGCTTTCGCCTCTCTTTCCTCGAGATAAGCCTTTGCTTGCTTTAGCCGACTCCCTTAACTACAGGTGCGCAGCAACCGGAGCCGTGAACCCTCTCCCCCCCCATCCCGTCCCCGTAGAGGCTCTCGAGGGAGAGAGAGGGAGAGCGCAGGAATCGCCGCGATGTGGCCGAAGGCCGTCGTGCCCGTGGTTGACTTTTCCCCTGTCTTGTGTTTCTCCAAGCACAACAAAACCGCCGTGCAGATCAAGATCAGGGAGGACATGAAGAAGAAGGTCCAGCTGCCCGTGCTGAAGAATCTGCTGACGTCTGGGACGGCCGGAGAGAAGCGCGGCCTGAGGGTGTTCGGGGTGGCGCTGACGGAGCTGAGCAGGTTGGGCTTGGTGAAGGACGGCGTGCCCTCGGTGATGAGGAGCCTGGTGGAGTTCCTCAGAGAGCACGGTGAGTACAAGTGAACGTACCCAGTAATGGTAAGATGAACTGATGTAATGTCGTATTAAAATTATTCAATTTCTGGTTATTGTGCGTAAAGCAGCTTTACAGAATGAAAAATCCGTAGCGGTTTAACACTGTGACATCATACATCCTGGGGCAGAGGGTTCGAGTCCACCTCAGTGATTGGTGGACATGCAAATTAGGCTAATTGTTGTTTCCAGGTTCATAGTGTATGAGTGTGTGTGCCTGCGATTGATTGGAGCCACCCGTAGGGTCCTGGACTCCTTCATCGCTGTACAGGGTATGTAGTAAAATTCGCCTTTATTCAAACATCAGCATAAATTAGGAATTGGCGCAAAATACTGTAAATACGTTTTATCTATACAATAACATCACATTTTATTATCAGGAATCGTGAGCCACTTTAATGATAATGTTTCGGGATCGTAAGATTAGCGCGCTAACACGTTAACACTTTAAACCCGTCTGAGTCTTGCATTAGTGGTGGATTTGTGAGGGAGATCCACTTAATATACATCCATATACATATACATATACATACAGTACATTAGTGATGTCATGTTATACAGTATGTGCTGTTACTGTGTGAACAAATGTATTTAAGTAAATACTGTATTTTTATTTCTGATCTCTAAAGTCTGATTGTTATCTGATTGTTGATAAATGATATAAAAATAAATTTACAACAAATCAGACTTACATTGCAATAAATCAAATGTAACTATAATTTCTTAAAATACATTTACGACAAACCAAACCTCAGATCATTGAGATTATTTCTAGTCAAATGTTGCAAAATTTTCAAGAAATTGAAAATGTCTTGTTTTATTGGCAGATAATTTTTTACTAGTTTTAGGAAGTTATTATTATATATTTTTTTTATGAAAGAAGCAAAATTATCTGCAGTGTAGAAGTCTGGCCCGGATCCGGACCGGTTCTGGAGTGGATCTCCTTTATACGGTCTGAAAGATGGAGTTTAGTGCATTTCTCATCAGACTGAGATTTTAATTAGGAATTAGGAACAGTACAGTATTTCAGGACAGTATGGAGGATGTCACGTCGATACATCACTCTTTGTTATTCCTTTTAGTTTAAATTGTAACACGCCGGTATATTTTTTAATACAGTTCAAGCTAAATTGCTATTACTATTTACCTTAGCCACGAGATAAATGCTGTCGCAGCTAGGCGTAGTGTCTGTAACCTTTTTTAAAATTCAAAATCTTTCACTGATCTTAACTGTCATTCAGATGAAACTTGGCCAGTTTAGATTTCACACGAAAAGACATAAACTTGAAAAAGTGTATTATTACAAAATGCTAAATTGTTAAGATATTGCAGTATGAATTTACCGTGGTTACGGACACTACAGATCCTTTTTTTTTTTGGGGGGGGGGGGGGGGATCCTTAATTTTGCACAGAATGCTTTAATTTAAGGGAAACGGTGGACAGGTCGTGTACTTGTAGAAGCTTCCATCAATTTTACTTTGATAGGCTTTAAAGTTCTACTGCACATGAAACAGGAGAACAAAGAAATGATGGTGCTTTTGACTTACACTCTACATAATCACCTTCACGCGTGTCAGAAACATCAGCACGACCTGATGATCTCACCGAGACGTAACGAGCGAGCTGCAGACCTCGAGTTCGCGGTGATGTCTTTACTTTACTGACCCGAGTCATACGCAGTCAAGGTGAATTCGAACACATCGTCTGTGCCGGAGTGATTTTTCATGAAATTAGGAGCGAGAAAACAGCCGTCCTGCGCTCAGGCAGCTTTTATACACTTCACACTTTACTCTCCTCCTCCACCTCATCCTGATGTGATTCAGGGGATACGATAACGACGTGAGGGCGAATTTATCAAACTGGATAATAGCGCAGCGTCATTTTAAATCATATGCAGAGGCATTTACACAAGATCTACTGTATGGTTACAGTGACAATCCATTTCGTTTGGGGGAAAAAACAAAACCCCTGTGAGACCTGACTGTGTGTGAATTTATATAAAATCTCATAAATCATAAAACTGGTGAATTAATGCGACTGCATATACGCACTAGTCTAAGCATTTCTATCATATTCGCACATATTTATTCATGATTTAATTACATAACGAATGCATTTTGAATCATTTTAAGTTAAGAGCTAAGAGTTAAGACAATGCTGTTAAATTATGGCACCCCAGAAAAGCAGAAAGGACGAGTGCATCGGCGACGCTCTGCGGTGGCTGAGCCGCAACACTGGAAGATGCAGCGCTTTCTGCATGCAGCACACAGGTGGCGCTATTTCGTTGTCGAGTCGTTATTGTCCTTTTCAGCTCAGGCAGAGTTGTGTCGGTGTCAATGCATGCAATCTGTACCCACATGAATACAAGGACAATAATATTATGTACAGTGTGTTGCATTATTAATGATTGTCGCACGCTTGTATTTCATGTTTTTTAAGAAGTTGCTGGTTTCTCCAAGTTTATAAAACGTCCACAGAGCAGCCATAAACGGGCATTTTGTTTTTCGGCGAATACAAACTCTCACCTCCTTTTATTGACCACACGTTCACAGGCCGCACTTTGACCGTAACGTTTTGTCAATATGTGACCTGGCAGACGGGGCGTGTTGTTCTGTGCACCGGCAATATCTCAAAGTCAATAGCGCTGTGACATGCCGGTTTAGTCCTGGACATAAACAAGTGCAGTATAGCTCTAGTGTACACAAAGCGTCTGCCTGTATTTACAGTGAGCTGTGGGTTCTGGATGGAGACGTGGATACGGACAGTGGAGGAAATAATATGTGAACAAATGCTAGATCAGGAATAAAATCAATTTCTGCTCATGATGGCGTTGTAGGATCTTGTGGCTAAAGTAAATAGTAATAGTAATTTAGCTTGAACTGTATTAACAAATATACTGGAGTATTACAATTTAAACTAAAAGGAATAACATTGAGCGAGGTATCGACATAACATCCTCCATAAGAGTCCGTTCTGTTTGTTCATGTGCCGCCTCATCTAGGCGTAGTGTCTGTAACCTTTTTTTTTACACTCAAATCTTTCACTGATCTTAACTGTCACTCAGATGAAACTCGGCCAATTTAGATTTCACATTAAAAGACATAAACTTGAAAAAGTGTATTATTCTAAAAGGATAAATTGTTAAGATATTGCATCATGAATTTGACCTGGTTACGGACACTACAGATTATTTTGGGAGGAAAAATCCTTAATTTTGCACAGAATGCTTTAATTTAAGGAACAATTTTTACAGATCATATGCTTCCGGAAGCTTACACCAATTATAATTTAATTTCAATCCTCATAAATAAATGTGAATAATTTTGCATTTTAAATGATTATTGTTTAAAGTGAGGCGCTGAGAAATGGCCATTTTTGGGGCTCATATAAAATCATCTCTCCAAAACGGCTGCGAGATCGCTCACTTCCATGTTACATGAACTTCAGAAGGAGCTTCTTTGGCCGCGCACACTTTCTGTATTATAGAAAAATTTAAATCAGCACCAGTACTGGGTTTTGTCCGAGCCAATTCTGTTTCTGTTTCACAGACTGCAGTTCTTTTTATTTTCCTCTAGATGGCAGTACAGCACAACGTCCTCCACTGTCTTACTCAACACTCCAGCACGGTATAGCGTCTCAGCTTGAAGCTTCACGGTTAGTGGAGAACCTGACTGTATGTCTGTTTGTCATGTGTTCAGGGCTGCAGCAGGAGGGTTTGTTCCGCGTGAGCGCCAGCGTGCGCGCCGTGGAGAGTCTGAAGCAGCGGCTGGACCGAGGAGACGAGGTGGCTCTCGAGCCTGAGGTCGAGGTCTGCGCCGTGGCCAGTCTGCTCAAGCTGTACCTCCGAGAGCTCCCCGAGGGCCTCGTGCACTCCGACATCCACAACACGCTGGTTCGGCTGTATAACAGTGAGACACACACACACACATACACACACACACACACACACACACTCATGCACGTCACGAGCGAACGGTGCGGCTGCACTGGAGTGACTCAGTGCTGTGTGTGTTATCTGCATGAGACCCAAGAGATCTGCCGTAACCCGCGGCCCCCGAAACGCTCCTTAATCAGATATTAGCCGAGGAATGAAACACTCGGCGCTGTGCTGTCACAGGAAAACAACAGTTCCCAATATTTTACATTAAAGATCATCATAAGCAGTGAACACACCCATAAATGTTCAACATTAAATCAGGTGATGTCATCTGTATAAACAAAGGAAAGGTTTTGTCTGTACTTGGGCCAGAACTCGCTCTTTCAATGATATCTTAAAGTTTCATAGCTATGAGGACCAGAAACCTGTCTCAGTTTGTCCGTCCTTCTGTCCCGCCAGATGTTGACACCAGAGGTTTTTGCCTGAAGTTTAATCTGCACCACAAATACAAATCTAAATGTTGAGTAGAAGTGACGTTACGAGCAGTTTTGTGTCAGATTATAAACCGACGGCGACGGTTTTGACAGCGTCCTGCACATGTCTCAAACTGCGGGCGTGTCCTAAATCAACCCGCTGGACAGAATTTCCGGAATCTTCTGCAGTTTAATCTGCACCATCAGTGAATCTACATGTGGAGTAAAAGTGATGTTATGAACAGTTATGTGCTGGATTTAATAATCTACTTTACAATAATCTACTAATGCGCTACTGTCTCAATGTAAACAAACACCTGCACCAATAGATATTAATTAGAAAAGATAAAGTGAATATTTTTACTGGGATTAGTTCATATTTTCACTTTGGCTGAAATAACAGCGCTGACGTGATATAAGTGAATTTTAACACGCCGGAGTCATTTTAAGACAAAACTTCATCTTTATCTGATCGACTTTTTCCATTTCTCATCTGTGATTCTCTCTCCGATTACCGAACAGGGAGTGTATTTGTCTGAGCACCAAAGAAGTACAACTTAGTGTAAACAAGGCGTCAGATACTCGACCTTACAGAATGTGATTTCTGTGTGTTAATGAGTTAGACAGAGAGACACACAGACATGTACGTGGACTTCAACTTCAAATCATCATAATAATAATAATAATAATAATAATAATAATATCACTGATTACATTAAAGATCAGCTTTAACCTTTTAACTATTTCTACAAACTCTTTTCCCGTCAGCGTATTAACGCTAGTATTTGATGAACTCTCACATATTCATTTGATTATTGTAAATTAAATAGACATTCTTCTTGCACTTAGTTTTTCCCCTCCTGAGTCACTTTATAAACCAGAGACTCGATTAGCAGAGGCTTAACCGGAAAGTGTTTAAAATGCTCAGTGGACGGGTTTCGCCCTCAGTGATTCCACGCGTAAGCTGAAGCATTCAGGGCAGATTTGTGTTGCTGGTAAAGGACCCTGTGGGTAAAGATGATTAAACGAAGTAGGCGGTAAACAGTTCGTCTCGGACCGGAGCCAGGAAATGCATTAAAGAACAAAAAAGTCGAGATCAGTGTGAAGTGTAACGATGTAACGTAAAGAGTGTTTGTGGAAAAGGGGGTGAATGGACGTGTGTGAGACGACGCAACAATTCTACAAGTTTCAAGTCGTGCAAAAACACACAGATGTTTCTTATTTCCCAGTAACAGCACACACACACACACACACACACACACACACACACACACACACACACACACACACACACCGTGCTTTTCATTTGTTCGAGAGTGAGTATCCACGAGAGTTTATATCCAGACTCTGTATTTGGCACCGAGTCGATGACCTGAAAGTGCCACTCTCGTTCTCCGCATGGACATCGCGCACGGACGGAGCTTTGTGGTGAGGTTTTGTGCGCAGTTACTGTAACATCTCGCCGGTTAACACTCGGCACCGCGTGTACATGTGATCATGCCATCAGGTGACGGAATCTGGGAATTCCCCTCTGAAATCAGGGCAGGGAATCGGATTAGACCAGTCATGCTCTCTCTCGCCGAGCGGGAATCTGAGTAACGCGCTCGGAGAGGTTTGACGCAGGTTGGTTAAAGTCAGCGGGAAGGTGAGTGTAAACAATGAAGAACAATAAATAGCACGAGGTCAACAGTCTGGAGGTTATGAGTCAGGTACAGTACGCGGGAGACTCGTTACAAACCCTGGTTTATTTTTGTCATAATTTGTGCCATTATTTGGTGCAGTTGTCCAGGCTGGCAAACAAACAAACAAACAAACAAACAAATAAAGTAAGTAAGTAAGTAGAAGACACTTGACGTTACAATTTTGTTTTTGGTTTTGGTTAATGTTGTTGGTTAAGCAGCACAGTGGCGTAGTACAAGGTTAGCACTGACTCCTCGCACCGCCAGGGTCCGGGTTCAAATCCCGTCTCGGGGTCTGTCTGTTTGTGTACGGAGTTTGCATGTCCTCCTTGGTGGGTTTCCTCCTTGTACTCCGGTTTCCTCCCTCGTTACAAAGACATGCAGGTTCGAATAAATGCCGTTCCCAAATTGCCCCGTAGTGTGTCTGTGTGTATGTGTGTGTGTGTGTGTATGTGTGCGCCCTGTGATGGATTGGCACCCTGTCCCCCACCTGTCTCGTGCCCCGAGTCTCCTGGGACGGTATAGAAGATGAATGAATGACTTTATAAATATAGATTCTGAGTCAGATTGGTATTTCTTCATGTTTTTCCCAGTTGAAGTTACACGTTAACATATTTAAACAAACATCAAATCCGATCCTACACTTCATCAGCTGATCGTCTCAGGTATGACTCAAGTCTAAATAAAACGTGCATTTACACACACACACACACACACACACACACACACACACACACACACACACACACACACACCTGGTGCCACAGCTATTACATCCGTATTTTCCCAGCAGCTCTGAATCAGCCCATCTGATTTAAAGGCTCAACCTTTCACCCAATTGCGAAACCCGTGCTGACTCTGCACCCGCCTGCTTCCTGTTCCAGATATCGCACCTCACTCTTCATTTCTATCCTGGAATAAAAAAAAAATACAAATTTTCTTTAGCCCGTAAGGAAGGAAGGACTTCTCATGCCGTTCATGTTTATAATCCGAGTCATTGTGTGTGTGTGTGTGTGTGTATGTTGTTTAGAATCCAATGAGGATGAGTTCTGCACAAACATGCAGGAACTCCTGCTGAAGTTACCAGCGGTCCATTACAGCGTCCTGCGCTACCTGTGCCACTTCCTCACCCAGGTGGAACAGCAGCAGAGCCACAACCGCATGACTGCGTTCAACCTGGCAACCGTGTTCGGCCCCAACGTCTTCCAGTGAGTGTAAAAGCAACGCTGACGTTTGTACAGTACAGTACAGCTCTGCTACTTCGGTTGCCAGATTGATATCTTTTAAATAATCTCGTTTAAAGAGCCGTTATTATTTTGCATTCAACATGGAATTCGGTGAGTTTTAATACAAAACTACGACAACAACAACAACAACAACACATGCACAAAATTTCTGCTCGTATTAGATTTTTCTCTTTGTCTTTTCCGCACCGTATGATATGGACACGTTTAATATCACTGCGTGTTACACTGTATCTTCTGATAAAGACTGTTTTTGTACTAAGGAGGAGCAGCAGTGAGTTTGTACTCAGAGAATGTTTATTTGGATTATGCCAGTAAGCGATGTCTGTGTACTCAGACAAGACAGCAGTTCCCCAGACAGACAGACAGACAGACAGACAGACAGACAGACAGTCTCAGGGTCAGCATAAGAAAAAAGATAGTAAACTAAAAAAAGCACAGACTTACGGAAGTCTAAGACCTGGAAAGATGGTTCATATTTAACACACTCTAGTCATTGTGCTGCACTCAGGGTTTTTTTTTAGCTCGGCTACAGTCTGCACATCTCGATGTTCAACAAGAAGAGTCATTTGCCACTGATAACTTGCAGAGTATTTTATTTAATATAGTGGGTTTTTTTTGGGGGGATATTTTATTCACTGATATCATCCCAAATGCACTCACTATAACAGACATCACTAAATGTTGGACTGTGCTCAGAATAATTATTATCAATAAATAATTACTATATGAGTAATCTGGTACGTTTTCTCTCGGGGTGGGCGTGGCTATACGCCTCGCTCAACAGAGCCAACCAACGTGATCGTTTGACGTGTTTAGACAGAGTGTGCGGAAGAAACAGAACCAAAAGCGTGACAGCGTGACTCACTCCAAGAAAAGGAAAGTTGACGATGAAAACTGAACCTTCAGAGATGAGTAGACGGATCGGTGGATGTAGTGGTGCAGCGCTCGCCCTGTCATCCGGAGATCGCCGGTTCGACTCCCGGGTGATGCTGTAACCTCTCGCAGCCGGAGGTCTAGAGAGAGCTGATTGGCCGAGCTCTCTCAGAGGGGAGGGATGAGAGGTACTTAGTGCTCCCACATTAATCACGGCTCTACAGCCAGTCAGGGGCGTCTGTGAGCTCACGCGAGCGGAAGGAGCGGATAGCGCCGTCCTCCGAGTGTGTTAGTGTGTGTGAGCGAGAAGTACGAAAAGAGGCGTTCGACTGGCATCACGCGGTTCGGAGGAAACACGTGATAGTCTTCGGCCCTCCCGGCTGAGTGGTAGTAGTAGCCTTAATGTGGAGCCCCCTAGTGACGGGGAGGAATTGGACACGGGAGAAAATCGGGGGAAAAATCCAAAGAAAACCCTCAAAAAACAGTTTGTATGATATATTTTCCAAATTCGCGGTGGTAATAAAAAGCAGTAATGTGAAGCACCACTTTGAGATAAAACACGGGTCGTCAGAGCAAACGTATCCGCAGCAGTCCGGGGTGAGGGCGTGTACCAGACCTGAACTGAGAGCCCGGAGTGACGGAGCAACCAGAGTCCTCTCACATTCATAAAGACGCACTAAAGATCGTTGTTTATATTCCAGACAAATACAAGGAAATATACACGACGTCAAAGTTCAAACTGTCCACATGTTTAATGTAGTTCCTGAACACTGACTGAGAAATGCTACGGACACTTAAACTGCTTATTTTTTATAGACTGACCGCACATATAGAGATCTCAAACACAAACATCGTCTCGAATTCCTGCATTTTAATTCTTCACCCCCTGATCCATATCGACCGCAGGCATGTGATGCGCTTGCAGACTTTCCTCCGTGTCTTTATCACATGTGTGTGTAGGTTCACGACACCAAATTACTCAACTGCTATTTGTAGCCTAAGAAACGATGGAGCTCTGTAACAAGTGCACTTTTAGAGTCACAGTGACCCTGGATACTGTTTTGCCTCGAAGCGTAGAGGTCAGAGGACGCTGTAGAGGACACTGCTAACGTCACGAGACGTCACACTCCGTCACACTCCGTCACATGTTCCACTACATATCAGTGAGCAGCTGAGAGCTGGTGTGTCGGCCATGTGTGTGAACTTTTGCACACTCAATTCTACTTGTTTTTCGGTTTATTTATGTAAAATATAATGTAGGGATGCAACAGAACTCAAACCTTACGTTTCAGATCATATCAGGGTTTTTCGGTTAAGTATCAGTTAATTTTTCGGTTCTTTAAAAATGAGGAAAACAAACATAATTTAGTTTCCCATTAATGACTTGTAGAGCTTAAAGAGCGCAAAATTTGATCCTTATTCCTTTGAACAGCAGTGAAAGAAGACATAATAATAATAATTGGGATACGTACTTTAGTGTTACAATCAATTTGCATATATAATATGTATTGGGATACAGTCTGATTTACAGTAAGGCAAAGCAAGGCAAGTTTATTTGTATAGCACATTTCATACACAATGGTAATTCAAAGTGCTTTACATAAAAGAAAAGAAAATAATCATAAAATGAAATAGAAAATAATAGCAATAAAACTTTTTAAAGAAAAATTAAATTTTTTATTTAAAATAAAACTAAAAACAGTTTGCAATGAAACTTTTAAAAAGAAATTAAAGTTTGATAAAAAAAAACTAATTAAAACTTATGAAAATATATTTATTTATTCCCCCTCCCCCCCGATTTTCTCCCTAATTTAGTCGTGTCCAATTCCTCCCCGTCACTAGGGGGCTCCACATTAAGGCTACTACTACAACTCAGCCGGGAGGGCCGAAGACTATCACGACCGCATCTTTTCGAACTGCTCGCTCACGCACCGTTGGGGGCGGAGTCACACACTCGGAGGACGGCGCTATCCGCTCCATCCGCTGCGCAAGCTCACAGATGCCCCTGATTGGCTGTAAAGCCATGATTAATGTGGGAGCACTAAGTACCTCCCCTCTGAGAGAACTCGGCCAATCAGCAGAGACCACCCGGGATTCGAACTGGCGATCTCCAGATGATAGGGCGAGCGCTTTTACCACTGCGCCACTCGGAGGCCCTAAAATTTAAAGTAAAAAAAAACAGTTTAAAATATTAGCTAAACATAAAATAGTGCATTCAGTTCAGAAGTAGTACAGTACAGTTGTTTATTTTTTGGCCTGGTTTTCAACAGCGCATAGGGGGATTATTTTCTTGCTCGGTATGATCTGGCAACCCTGGTCTGCACAAAACGTATGGGTGCGAGACTGAAAGTGTGAAATACAATTAAATACGGAAAGGAGAATTAATTAGAGAGTTTGAGTAAGTGAAAATATAATTTGTGTGAAGGTTTTTCACCCAGGAATGTGCACAAATATAACACCTGCGGCAGTAAACGTTTATTTTGCACCATGAAGCTTAGATTTTGCAGTTCATCTGTGGTTCAGCTGCGTCTAACTAAAATCCGTAACCGATAACAGCCAGTACAACTAGAAGACCTGGTTTAATGTGATGTCCTAGTAGACATACAGTAAGTCATTGGGAAATGTAACCGAGTCGTTACAACGTGTCTGAGCTTAGAGTCAGAGATCAAAAGGTTCACAACAGTGCAGTAGGTCATGTGCCACTCTATGCAACAATAAGGTATTACAGAACTTTACTGTAAATATGTTTACATTTTGGCCCTGCACAGTCGAGTTTATATCATTCATGGAAGGAAAAAAACACAGACTTCAGATGCGGTGATGCTCAAAACATCTATTAGACAAAGTCACATTATTCACCAAATTGCATCCTGCAGTAAAGTGCCGTAGTAGACAGACGTGACTTTGCTGTAAGATCAGCACAGATGATCTGAGATAAGCTGTGTGTTTTTAGCTTCAGGTCTGTTTTTATTCCAGCTCACATCCTCAACATCGGACAAACAAGTTATAGCTTGCGTGTACTGTACGCACTGTACGGCAATGTCACTGCCAAGTGATCCACAGATTCGAGCTGGTGTATGATATAAGCTGCCACTAATGGCTGTTTTCAAATGTTTGCGTTTCCCAGCAGTTGTTTTAATTAGTGTCCATGTGTTTAGCAAGAGAAAATTGCTTTAAAAAAATAAATGCTTTCCAGAGGTGACGGTAATCCAGAATCATCATCTCTACCAAAAAAAAAAAAAAAAAAAGCCTTTGATACTGTACCTCGTAAACGGTAGCTCCGCCCCCTGTGCACGATGTCATGACTCTCATGATGAACTGTTTGGATCTCTGTGTGTGTGCGGATCGCTGTAGTGTAATCAGTTTAACGGTGCTCTGGTTCTGTTCTCTTTCCCAGTGTGTCCCCTGGTTTTGAAGGCATCCAGGAGCAGGATGTCTGTAATAAGATCACGGCCAGGCTCATCGAGGACTACAGCACCGTTTTCGAGCCAGACCGCGGACAGGCAGTGCACAAAACCAAGCCTTCGAACATCATCATGGTGAAAGTGGGTGCAGAGACACACTGATGATTTTTCACACCGTCTCAAACAGGAAGCATTTCTACTTTATTCATTTTAGGATCGTGTAACCATAAAGTACGTGACATTCCACGCTTAACTGAAAACGGTTCAAGCGAATGACCTTTTTCATTATAGTATTTATATAAAACACCGTCAATGCAATAATCATCTCCTTCAGTCCCATGAGTGTTGTGTGGAACCATCATCTCATCATCAATTTGAGCAGAGCTCTTAGTGTTAGAGGCCTGCACGGAAGCAAAGGGTTATTGATGCTATTGATATGCAAAGCCATTTAATTTTCTTAGGACCGGAGCACTGTGACTTCACCGTTGTGGTGCAAGTGCGAGAAGCGAACGTCTCATATCTGCCTGTATGATTAAATCCTTTGTTTGCAAGATCAGATCTCCGTAGGTATTTCTGTGCTGTGCCATGCGTCTAAAAAAAGAGCCGCTCTTGGCCACACAGAAACATAATAAAACGAAAGCAAAAGGATAAACCTAGTGCGTACACTTCTGCAAACGTGAGCGCAAAAAGGCGATGTATGGAATCGTGCAATCAAGGCACATTCCGGAAGGACAATGTGAAACCAAGTGACTATGTGAAGGCAAACCTGTCATCATAAGCCCCGTCCCCAAATTAACCTTAGACTATGTCCTGGGTCCTGGACCAAACACGGGGGCAATGGTATGAATTTAATCTGATCTAACGGAGGTGAGCTTTTAAGACGGAAGTTTGTATTGTGAAGCGCATCGCCCCATAGGAAGTAATGTAAATGCAGATAATCCGTTCCAGCCGCCCAAAAATATTACCAATATTACCAATTTCCAACACTGTAATCATATTTTTTGTAAATAAAAACAATCAAAACATTTAAAAACTCATATAAATGAAGTAGAATATGAAATAAATAGACTTTAAACCTCACTTAAACTTAATCATGATTCCTTTTGGCACCGGCTGCTTTAAAAACCAAACTGATGCAAACAAATTTTGATTGACTACTGGATGTACTGTTCGGCTTGTTTGCCGAAAATGCTTTGCATGCCGAGACAAATTTCCTGCAAAATTCTAGCTCTTAAGGCTAAATTTTGACCACTGTATTTGATCCAAACACTCAAATGCATTGAAAACGGAAATGTTTTTTGATAATGACGATAATAATAATAATAAGGGCTACAGAGATTGGTGTGTCCATACCATAAACATCCCATTAGAAATGTTTTTCGCACCTGCATAATGTAAAGTAGTTGATGCACGGTACAAGATCGGAGGTCACCTTGACACTCCTGTGACGTCACGCTTGACCGTAACCCGCGGGCACCTGTATAGCTGATGCAGAATGACGACTAGAGCAAAGACTGAAAATAAAAGCATGAACTGGTTTCTTTGAACGAGTCCAGGTTGTTCAGGTGATGGACGTGGCATCGTTCTGTGACATCCTGCTTTTCTGTTTTTGTATGGATCTTAATTCAGCGTGTCATTTCAGGGTGAATGCCAGTCCACATATGGGCATGATACAAAGCCACGGTGCATACCTGTGCCATATGTGCTGTGTAAGTGAGCAGTGTCACGTGGGCCCGTGTGAACTCTGTGCACTCATTGTTTTGTTCCCAGGAGGCCCACATAGATACAGCGCACACCGATACCATGTCAACAACATGTCCACCGACACCAAAAGCACCACTCCACTTCCCAGAAAGAAAAAGGTACACATGTTTGTGCGTGTTTTTGTGTTTGTGTGTTTGTACATTTGTAAACCATTTGCTATCGTACATGATGCCAGTGTGTTGTTGTTGTTGTTGGTCCTGCAAATGACCTGCATGTCCCATATAACTGTCTATCACCCACTCAGAGCCTTAAAGGTTCGAATCTTTCCTTACTTCCTTGAGAAAATAAACTGTAAATGTGAGATCTTTGCAGCTTATAAATAGGGTTGTTCACATATGGTATTTAAAAAAACTTAAATGAAGTCCTAGTTTTAGCTAATGGGATCTTTTGCAGACCTGCAGTGCTCTGCATAAGCATTTGCTTTTACGAAAAAATCCCTTTGAATCTTTGAACAGCCTGCAAAGCATCATTAAATCCACAATTGAAAAAGAAATTTTTCAAAACTCTGCCTAGAGTTGGTTGGAGGCTGGCCATCAGTGACCGCGTATTTAGCAGAACAGCAAATAGATCAAGTAGATGGAGAGATCCACAGCTCAATTGAGAGAAATTGATCAAAGGACAACCTTAACCTTGACACAAGAGCCACACAACCAAACCCAACAATGTGCCTGAGGTCAGGATCCTAACAGTGAAGCATGGTGGTGGTAGCATCATACAGTTTGGATGCTCCTCCTCAGCAGGGACGGGGTTACTGGGGAGGTTTAAAAGCAAGATGGATGAAGCCAAATCCAGGACAATCCTAGAAGAAATCCTGAGAACAGAAGCCACGTGACTACCATCACCCCGAGCCGGTTTCAAGCAAAAGTCTTAAATAATGTTTAAAATATACTGCCTGGACTGTATCACTTGGGAACATCCTAATTTCTGCAAAGCATGCATTTCACTTCCTGTTTTGCTTCGTAATGATTGAGGGTTGTAGCCTTACCAGTCAGGATGCAAAGGTCTGCCGAGGCCGACTGATTTTATTGACTCCTAGATCACGAATAATCTGGCATTGATCATTTCCTGTTTTGTCAGGCCACACGGAGCAGTCCAGTCGAAGACAAGGTCTCACCCAGAGAAAAAGAGCAGCGCCAAGAACCTCCAGTCCCCACGCCAAGAAAAAAGAAGGTAAAAGGAAGGTT
Organism: Clarias macrocephalus; assembly: GCA_011419295.1. Taxonomy (NCBI): domain Eukaryota; kingdom Metazoa; phylum Chordata; class Actinopteri; order Siluriformes; family Clariidae; genus Clarias; species Clarias macrocephalus. The sequence goes on from JAAGKR010002930.1 coordinate 45,776, forward strand.
TTCGGGTTGTTTGTAGAAAAAGGGCTGAGATATGAGCGGGTATAATTTGAATAGTAGAGAGAATCGTGTGATTTCGGTTTATTTCTTTATGGATTTGTACGATTGAAGGAATATTGAAAGAATTTGAATAAAAAATTTGTGAACCCAATAGCCGATTTAACGCCCTTTGAAACGGTTTGTGACCCTGCAGTGAGAGCTAACTAGCTTTATTTAGCCCCCTTCCCATCAGTCCCATCAGGCTTATCATTTACGCTCTGGATGGGCTTCGCTACCGCTTGCTGACCGCTCACGAGACTTTGATGCTGTTTTCGGAAAAAAAAAAGAGAAATCAGCTGTTTCGTAACACCTTGGGCCACCTTGCTAGATACCAGCATACTCCATGTTTTCATAAAGGGCTTGAAATGTAAAACTGTTTACTTAGATTGGCGGTGTACGGCTCATCTTGCTGAGCTGCCCTAGATAAGGCCTGCAGGACATCGTTGCGGTAACTCCTAACCGGGGCAGTGGATCGATTGGGAAATGCTGATGGAAAAAAAAGCAAGGAGAGATGGTCATGAAAAGTAAGACTAGCTCCAGCTGGGGAGATTGCTTAAGGCTTCGGTGAAATAATTCAAATGGGCACGTAGCACAAGTGGGACTGGGTTATTTAGGTTACACTTTATTTTTAAGTTTCTTAGAAAAGAAAGAAAAAAGATGCCTGAGGTTTAACCTGCTCTTCGTTCTCTTTATATCACTGTTCAGTTGCAATCGGATTTACTGCGTGAATGCTGATACAGTCAGGATAATGGTGTGGATAATACTATGTGAATTTTTATTCAATTGTTATTATTATTACTCATAATACGGCAGCTTGTTGATGTTGTATTTTTGGGGCCCAAAATGAGCATAGTGATTATTTTAATATTTTCATTTCCTGGTCTCCACCCATTTGTGTCATCAGATGTCACCATCCGGAGAGTAGACGCCTCTTGTATTTATACACCAAATGGCAAAAGTATTCGGTCAAACCTGTTAATGACATTGTATCCAAATACGCACACTTCAAAATGGAGTCGGCACTCAGTCGGCCCCAACAGCTTCCACTCTTCTTGGAAGGCCGTCCACAAGATTTTGGAATATTTCTTTAGGAACATTCATTCTGTAGAGCGGTTATGAGGTCAGGCACTGTTGTTGGACGAGTTCCAGTTGGAATGTTCCAGTTCAACCCGAAGGTGCTCGATGGGGTTGAGGTCTCAGGGATCTGTGTTCGGTCCGGTCGAGTTCTTCCACACTGATGGGTATAAGGGGCCTGATTGAATTCGACGAATACTTTTGCCTGCGTAATGTACCTTTATGGTTCACAATTTCCTTCCTTGCACGTGTGCTGCTGAGTCTGTTTCCTTAATCGATTTTCTAATCTCAAGAGTTTCATGGTTCTCGCAGTTGACCTTGCACCTCTTTTACCGTAATGAATATGGATTATCTTTATTTTCTTTGTTTTTTGGGGGGTTTGGGCCTCTGAGATGTACAACCCTATAGACGGTGACCATGATTTCTGATTGGCCCACATTAAACACGTGAACTGTAGTATACACACTTGTGTCCCAACACCTCTTTACTCATGTTGCAGTCGTACTTTTTACATTAAAATGTCCTGAAAGTGTGTCCATGTCTGTGAGGCGCTTAACAACATTGAGAAAGTACATTATTACATGTCAGACATGTAACTCAGTTAAATTCAGTTTTCTTTGTATAGCATTTGTAACAATGCTCTTTGTTGCAGAGCAGCTTTACATAGTTAATTAATTCATTAATTGTCTGAAGGTGTTGGTTACTTATTTAGTACAGCAGTGCTGACAGTAGGGGTATGTTAAAAACTCCTATATCATTTCTATAGAAACTCACACTGGAACTTTGGTCAATTTTGAATAGAATTAAGTACATTTCCAAATTGACATAATGTCAGTATGTAAAAACTCAACAAGGCCCGATTAATTATTTGCTTATTTATTAATTTATTAATTTATTTATTTCATTGAAACCTAATAATCCGCATATTAAAAATGTGCCGTTATTTATCTCAGAAGGACATATCTTGGAGTTGTTTTGGTGTAAGGAGACGTAACCCAGGTTACCTGACTGTTTTTCTGCTTCACCCTTATCACGAATAAAGACTTTACATGACTTTATGGAGTTATTTACTTCTTTATTGCTCACATTTTATTAACCTTGTGGGTGGCTGGTATAGTTTGTAATTCAAGGTCATCTTAGCTTTTTATTAGATTTCTTAGGCCCTGGAAGCGGACGCTGAGAGATTTATAGGAAGTAATTGGAGGCTATAAAGTTGTAATCTGTTAAAGCTGTGTGAAAGACTTCACGTTAAAGCGTCTTTAGAGGACGTTAAAGCCTCGTTCAAGCTCAGCTTAGACACAGGTCTGTGTTTATAAAGACATGGATTCCTACAGAAACAAAAGCGTGTTGGTGAAAATGAGTAATAATTGCATTATTGCATGAACCAATGATATGATATCACTTTTATGGCATTTACAGTATAGAATGACAAATGCAGTTTTGATGATTTATTAAGCTTTTATTAGCTCTTAAACCCATAAAGTCTCTTGCTGCTACAGACAACTGTCTAATCTGGAACATGATGTGATTAAAGATACTACTTTATTATAAGAACAATAAAAATACGATCATGGATGATGATGATGACGGTGATGATGATGATCTCGTAGTAATTCGTATATCATTTTCATTATGACACTGATATCAGAGCTTTGTGTATCCGTCAAAACCCGACCTTGATCCGATACGGACATCGTCTAAGTACCCAAGCCGGCTCTCTCACTTCTGCTGCCTGAACTGAACTGAACTGAACTGGATTGGAACAGAAAATGTCAAATACGATCCAATATTGATTCAGTCTCAGGTCGATAACATCCAAGTCGAGTCTCAAGTCGAAGTCAGATTACAAAATCACACAAATTCCAGGACTTGCGTAATATGTGGATGAATCAGGAACCCACAAAGCCTTTCCTGCAAGGACTTAAAGCAACAGTATGTAACATTGCAACGTTTTTGATTGATTTTCAGAGACTCTCGGGTAGGAATATGTGAATAGCAATTTAAAGCACAAGCGGCGTTCAAGTCAAATTGGGACTTGCTGTCTCATGAGCAGAACCATTGCATGCTGGGTACTGAGAGAAGGTTGCTGATCTGCAGTGAGTCTGTTCATGACGCCGGTGTTTCACGCTAATAAGTGTATTAGTGTAACACAGGATTATATGGAGAAACAAATTAAGTTTCTACGCTCATAAACGCTTTCTGGTTACAATGAGGGGTGGAGTTTTTTCTTGTCATGTTCCTACAGCTTCATTCATTCAGTTTGAACTGAACCAAGATTTCAGTCGCCTCTACACTAACCTGAACTGTATTAATGATGACACATTTCCATGTGATGTTGATTGGTGTGGTTTTATCATCAAACAATCTGAGTCACATTTAGTAACTGTAGTCATAATCAGTGCAGAATTATCTCATTACTCTTCGTTATGACTTCAGTTCTTCTGAAACTTGGCTCAGCTGTGATCAATACAATGCCCTGAGATACTGCAGTTTCTTTTACGGCTGTGGATTTTCGATCCATAGCTTTCACACAATTATTCAGGACTGCGTATACAGAGGCACCTCATCATGAATTTCCACCTTAAGAAGAGTCAAACTGAATGTTGGCTAAGTCGCGTGTACATCCGGGAGAACTTGAGTCAGTGATATAGCACCGCGGGTCCCAAGAATGTTCTCAAGGACGGCAGCAAGAAGAAAACGGAGCCGCTTTCAGTTTGGTTTCTAAAGCAGCCGGTGCTGAGAGGAATCATAAGTTAAGGTTAAGTGAGGTTTAATGATATTTTACTTCATTTATATGAGTTTTTAGATGCTTTCATTGTTTTTATTTGCAAAAAAATATGATTATAGTGTTGGAAATTGCTAATATTGGTAATATTTTTGGGCGGCTGGAACGGATTATCTGCATTTACATTATTTCCTATGGAACAATGCGCTTCACAATACGACATTACACATTAAGAACTCGCCTTCTTCTTAATGGATTAAATTCTTATGCCGAGGTACCCGTGTAGTCTCACTGTATGGCAGGTTATTTTTCCACTCTTCCTATTTTAACATGTGGTATGCGAGGGGGGAGGGGGTCAGAAGCCATGTGCTCTAATTAACTCTTACATCACAAATCAATGCCCTAGATCTGGGCGAGACTGGACCGAGCGAGTGCACGAGTGGAGTTAGACGCTGATGAAGCTGGCATCACTATTCTCATCATCGTTAGACTATTTCTTATTATTTCTATATTATTTTTAAAAACGTACAGTGTCAGCATTTTTTAAAAACATTTAGCCAACCTCTATTTACTGAGACACAATGAGCAGAGCCGAGTTTGATTTAGCTCTCGTCCGTGTGAGATTTTCCTCCTCGCAACCTATTTTGTTTTACAAGGTAAGAGTAAATACATATTTGCGACTTCCTGTTTCTGTTCTTTCTTCAGGTGGTTCCTGGAGTGTGCGGCTTGAACAAGAGAAGCGCAGGGTCAATGTTTAGGTTATGGTACAGTATTAAACCTGGAGCTCTCTCTCTCTCTGTCTCTCTCTCTCTCTCTCTCTGTGTCAGGTGAAAAGAGTGAAAGGTGAAGACGCATCGAGATCGGCACCCCAGCCTGCTCCTTCCACAGGTCTTCCCTTCTGCAGACATTTATCTCAGCCTCCAGGACACAGAGCTGAATCTCTTCTCCACACTCTGGGCTGGACCTCCCTGGAAGAAAGCATGGACCTGAACCCTCCTAAACTCAGCCCCATCAGGAGCACGGACACCGTGACCAGGTGTGTGTGTTCATTTAACCCACAACCCCTCAAATTTGGTGAGTCTGTGTCAGCTTGAGTGCACGCTGTCGTTAAAGGGATGCTTTAATGCAAACTTCACTTTTTAGACATTTTAGATGTTCATATGCACATGAAAGAATTACATTCCCTTCCTTTTATATTCTTGCAAAGAAGATTCCCATTCGGCGTTTATTTCTCCGCTCTGCTGATCTCTGGAGGGTCGTGCCTCAGCAGTCATCTCATTTACATAGACACTGAAACCGAGTGTTTGGAAGAGGAGCGAAACTAAGGGAGTATAAAGATTGAATAAGATGCACTATGTGAGGGGTATTTCAGCGGGGGCCTTAACGTACAGTATGAACATTGGGGTTACAAACTTTTTTGAAGATACGACCATGCGTTCGCACATGTTTAAAATAATCGTTGTTTGATCACGCGTCTGTCCCACATCGACACGTACCTGCGCTGCACTGTGATACACTGTGTGTAGACAAGTCTGTTAGTATCCGAGTACCCAGACAATGTTTGTTAGACTTACGAATAAATTGGCTTTATGAACAACCTCTCGGAGCAGAACTCGTTCGTATGTAGGGGACTTCATGTCCACACTTTGGCAACCGATAAAGCAAAAAAAGGGAGAAATTAAATACTTGTTACATTTTTGTAGATATTTCTAAGATTCTACTTTTTGCTCAAGAGTTAACTGATAATATGATTTATAATAATAATAGTAAATTGTTTAAATTACAAAAAGAAGCATTTCCACTTATGCTGTCAGAATTTAGGACCTGCTATATACACTCACCTAAAGGATTATTAGGAACACCACACTAATACAGTGTTTGACCCCCTTTCGCCTTCAGAACTGCCTTAATTCTACGTGGCATTGATACAACAAGGTGCTGAAAGCTTTCTTTAGAAGCGTTGGGCCATATTGATAGGAGAGCATCTTGCAGTTGATGGAGATTTGTGGGAGGCACATCCAGGGCACGAAGCTCCCGTTCCACCACATCCCAAAGATGCTCTATTGGGTTGAGATCTGGTGACTGTGGGGGCCATTTTAGTACAGTGACCTCATTGTCATGTTCAAGAAACCAGTTTGAAATGATTGGAGCTTTGTGACATGGTGCATCATCCTGCTGGAAGTAGCCATCAGAGGATGGGCACATGGTGCTCATAAAGGGATGGACATGGTCAGAAACAATGCTCAGGTAGGCCGTGGCATTTACACCATGCCCAATTGGCACTAAGGGGCCTAAAGTGTGCCAAGAAAAGATCCCCCACACCATTACACCACCACCAGCAGCCTGCACAGTGGTAACAAGGCATGATGGATCCATGTTCTCATTCTGTTTACGCCAAATTCTGACTCTACCATTTGAATGTCTCAACAGAAATCCAGACTCATCAGACCAGGCAACATTTTTCCAGTCTTCAACTGTCCAATTTTGGTGAGCTCGTGCAAATTGTAGCCTCTTTTTCCTATTTGTAGTGGAGATGAGTGGCACACGGTGGGGTCTTCTGCTGTTGTAGCCCATCCGCCTCAAGGTTGTGCGTGTTGTGGCTTCACAAATGCTTTGCTGCAGACCTCGGTTGTAACTGGTGGTTATTTCAGTCGAAGTCGCTCTTCTATCAGCTTGAATCAGTCGCCCATCCTCCTCTGACCTCTAGCATCATCAAGGCGTTTCCGCCCACAGGACTGACGCATACTGGATGTTTTTCCCTTTTCACACCAGTCTTTGTAAACCCTAGAAATGGTTGTGCGTGAAAATCCCAGTAACTGAGCAGATTGTGAAATACTCAGACCGGCCCGTCTGACACCAACAACCATGCCATGCCCAAAACTGCTTAAATAACCTTTCTTTTATAAATAACCATTCTGACATTCAGTTTGGAGTTCAGGAGATTGTCTTGACCAGGACCACACCCCTAAATGCACTGAAGCAACTGCCATGTGATTGGTTGATTAGATAATTGCATTAATGAGAAATTGAGCAGGTGTCCCTAATAATCCTTTGTGTGAGTGTAGATACTGTAATAACAGATATAATGTAAGGTGGCTTATACTGTATGTAGGACTAATATTTTTAGTTTATTTGAAAACTTGAAACACCAATTTGTCGTACATCAGTGAGAACCAGCGTAGTGCAAAGTTTGTGAACAAACTACGTGAAGTCAATTTCATCGTATATCAAACATAGAGCTTCATAACCAAATCCAGTGTCAGGAACGTCTCATATCTGTGCTTGTAAATGAATGTCTATAGGACAGAAGTGATAGAAACACAACAGAAAGACTCGTCTTAATTATATGCAAAGTTATTTGTTGACGTAATTAAATTTCTAACGCCTTAAACCTGAAGGTGACTAGATGATTTTGTTATCAGCTGTTGTTTTTTTTTTTTTTTTCCTGTTTCTAGATTTAGATTTTTATTATGGCTGGTGTGATGATTCTGGCATAGCAAAAGTATTTCTCCTTGGTCAGAGTTCATGTACAGTTAATAGCAGGGCTGTAAAAGCTGTAACGAGAAATTAAATCTGGGTGCCGTAAAAGCTACACTTCTTCCTTCTTACTAGGATAATACAATTATATGTACTGTATCTGAATAATAAGTAGGAATAATACAATTAAGTTAAATTAAATTAATTATTTTATTTATATAAATGAGTTTGATAAGCACGAGGAAACGCGTATAAATCATAATTATCAGATTGTCCCTGACGGATCCGATGCTCTCTCCCTGCACTGCTCGTTTTTTTCCCACAAACGTCTCCACTTTTGCCTCCTTCCTAAAGTTTGCTGAGCAACCAGCTGCCGTTGTACGTTTCGAGCTCCTATAGCATCGCCAGCAGCGTCCTGAACACACCCAGCTGGCCGGCACACGTGTTATAAGCAGCTGTAAAACCTGATCTGCTGTAAGGATCCGGTGTTGTCTGGAATAGCAGCTATGAGCTGTGATGTTGTCGCTGTGTGTGTGTGTGTGTGTGTGTGTGTGTGTGTGTGTGTGTGTGTGTGTGTGTGTGTGTGTGTGTGTGTACTGCCACTGCAAGTATGTGAGTTATACACACACACACACAGATAATTCCTGGCCTGGATTGAGACATGAAAACCTTCTCGTCTTTGCAGTTCATCCTAATTATAATCATAATATGATTTAGTTTGGATCAGAATTCTGCTTTTTTATAATTCTGAACAGTCTAACAGGCTATACAGTGTTGTTTTGACGTCTGATACGGTTCTGATTCAATGGCTGCAAAAACACTCTTATCCAGAGCGACTGACAAAAGTGCTAGCTTACTAACCAAGTACCATCAGTCACACTTAGTCTGTTGGGAAGCGTTATTTATTTATTTATTTATTTATTTATTTTAGGTTGTACAAAAGGAAATAAAGTGGACAGATCATATTTCTGTGGTTTAATTCAGTATTAAATGTGTAGTAGGTAAAAAACAAAAAAAACACATTCACATAGAATTGGACAATAGATAATAGAATAGGCTTCTATGATGTCATGGTGTTTGGGCCCTAATAACAAATGTGATGCCATATTAATGAACTATATGGTTTAGAAGGACGAGGGATCAAAATATGTTATAGGCAGAATAATTAGCTAACTATAATTTTATTTTAAAAAAAGTTTTGTCTGTTTGCTGAGTTTTTCCAAACATATACAGCAGTGCTACAAGATCAGCATTCAGTCTTTAAGCATCAGTATACAAATGTGTAAAGAAATACATGGAATTAGTGACTTTACATCAGAGTCCCGGATGTAAAGTCTCTATTTTCTGCAGCTTCTTTTTTTTCTTTTCTTTTTTTTTCTTTCTCACCTCTCACCCAACAAAGCACCTGCTCCATTTCCATGATGACTAATCAGTACCCAGTAAACCCAGTACAACATCTTCATGTCACATGCTCCCGTATAATGAATATGGCAAAAGCAAAACAAAACAAAAGAGATGCAGCTGACTTGTAGTCATTTCATAAAGAAGGAAGCAGAACATTTGCATCAGAACAAACCACTGAAAAAAGCAAGGAACATTTCTGCCTTGTGTCTGTTCTGGTTTTAAAACTTTTCGGAAACTTGCCCTCAAAATGGACGAGCGGAGCAAATTCCACCATCAAGAGGAAATTATGAGTTACATTAGTAATTTGGATTTTTTTTATTTCTATTCATTTATTTATATATTTTTTTTAATAAGAAGTAATTTTATTATGCAAAGTCCACACAAATGTTCCGACATCATTCCAGCTTGGTGTGACATCATCATCATCGACATCAAACAATAAGGGAAAAATAAAATGGAGGTGGGGGGGGGGGCATTTACTTATTCCCCCCCCCCCCCTCTACATTTCGCAAAAAAAAATCGAGCTCGAAAAAGGATTTATATATTTGTTATCATTATTATTGAGGACATCATATTAAAAGAACACAACGATTTACATTTTTATTTAATCAAGAAATTCTTAGACTATTAATCTGTAAAAAAAAAAATTTAATCTCTGTACATCTTTAATCAATTATTATTATAATTAATAATTTATTTAAGTTATATACATTCATTTCAATAGTATGTTTTATAATGTTACTATTTATTATTTCAATAAATATTTAATATTTAATGATTTTTTTTTTCTTTTCATGTCCCATTCCCTGCATTCTGATTGGCTAGAAAAATGCACTTCCAATAAGGACCTTGGAGGGGGAGGAGCTTATTTGCATTGCAAAGCTCCGTATGATAAAACAGTGCATTTGAAACAGAGCTGAAAGAAAAGGCATTTCACGGGGGCCAGAATGTGTGACACGAGTGATATTTCGACTCCAACATTAACACACTCATGGATTAGCGCCCTGGAGCCTGTCTGTGAGTTCCAGGTGTCGCTCGGTGGTTCGCTTTAGTTCCCAAAACTTTTTCTTTTTTTTTCTTTTTTTTCCTTTAAACTGAAGCACCGGCTGTTTGTTTTATATACACTTTCAGTTTGGGTTTGTTTTCAGACTGGAGCTTTGTGTTGTAATCAGTGCAGCTGTCATTTATATATATTATACAGTATGAATATTCAAGGATTTTACCTGGGAATTAAATCACTTGTTTGTATGATTAGATAATAGATTAAGATCAGATCAGATTGTGCAATACCAGTGTTAATAGTTGGGGGCAATATAGAGTCATGCGACACTGTGTCCTTTTACGGTCAGGATTTTCAATTTGAGACGCGTCCCACTGATGTTTCTAAGAGAAACAAAGCTTGTAGTGTAACACACACACACACACACACACACACACACACACACACACACACACACACACTACAGTTTGACCTGGAAACCAGATGAACTGTGATGTTTTGATGGGCCACCTAGTGGACACGTCTTTTAGTCCTCCAGATTTAAGCGACATTGCCATCACCAGCATCATCATCACCAGCATCATCATCACCAGCATCATCATCTCTTTCATATTACTATTAGTAGTATTGCCTTAGTAGTAGAAGTGTTAAGGCCGTAGTCACGTACCAAAGAACAGGACTAGTCAAGGTCTAGTTTTATGAGGGTCAAGACTAAGTTAAATTAGAGTCCAGATGAAAGTGATTTGAGATAATGACCAAAAGCCATCAAATCCAGTCACTGTCTGTCCCCCTGTCGCGCTCTTACACTAACGCCTCCATAACTGGCCACTAAACCACCAGCTTAAGGACACTAATGGACATTTTCTTCACTCTCACTTTTTTTTTTGGATACGTGCACAATCCCCTTTATTCACTTTATTGCCAAGTTCTGTCTCAGGGCAACATATTTGATCTTATTTATTTATTTATTTATTTATTTTATTTTTATTTATTTTACACCACACATGCCACCTCAACCAAATAATAACTAAAATGCCACCCTGGGCTACTGATTCATGCTGTTGTATATAGGAGTCTGTTCAACACAAACTCTGTTATTTATTTTACTGGCTTTTCATGAGTATTGGACATTTAAATATTTTTTAAATAACCACAATGAAGATAGTAAGAATGATTTGTTATTTCATTTATTTTAAGAATAAATTGCCACCAAAAGTTCAGAAGTCACTTGCTGAGTTCTAGGCGTTTGTGTGCAGAGGTCGACTCCTCGGCTTCAGAGAGTAAAAGTTCCGCCTTATATTTGTTCCAGCCATTAAACTAAAGCAGCTGATTCTAATTAGCACAACTGTTCAGCCAGCACTAATTAGTGACATCACCCTGTTTCGTGCACAGGGACAACAATAACACATGGCACCCCAGGGCTGCTTTAATACTTCTGGCCCCTGTGACTGTTCACAGCCAGGATCTGCGCTTTGCTTATTTACCCCAGACAAACATACACACACATGTACAGCACCATACGCAGTCATCCTGATATAGTCTGATATTACCTGTAAATAATCTCTCCATTGAATCTTTTGATGTACACTTTGCATTGTACAGCTGTAGGTGCATTTGAGTCTCTACAGCTGTGCAACTTGAAATTTGAAACGTGAAATCCTGCAGTCAGCCGGCCATGAGGCCATGAGGCCATGAGTTAGCAGGTTTAATTCATGCATTCAGCCCGTAATTAGGCAGCTTTCTAGTAGCAACTTGTCGAATGCAAAAATAAGCACAACCCTTACACTCTTTTTAACTATTAAGCTGAGACCAAGGCCACAAGTTAGCAACACCGTTGCCCAAAACTGATGCAATTCTAGTCCAATCTATTATTATTATTATTATTATTATTATTGGTATTATTGCTGCCATCCAACTGTTAAGCTCAGAGACTTACTGTACTTACTGGTACTTGAGATACCGGACCTCTCCTGTCTCGTCCGGTCCAGACTGGATCTTGCAGACATGCAGTACTCAAGCGTATTAGGTTGCATGGAGTTGTGCCCTTTGGCCTTTAACTAAAAGCCTTTAGCTAAGGCGCCAGGGCTTCCCCACTGACACGAAACCTTTTCGGCTAAGCGCCAGTGTTCTCCTGGAGTGTGTTGACAGAACGTGTGACTGATCGCCTGCTTACTGGAAATGGGCTGGGCGTACTGAAAATATCACACTGTGTCATTTTTGTGCTTTATGAACACAAAATAATCTGCTTGTGTTCAAATATTTGTCCCGGCGTTCCTGCGTGTGGATCGGTGTCGAGCGCACCTTCACGCTGCAACGATACACCCGGCAGACTTTAAACAGGCCGTGATTCCCAGAAACGGACGCGAGCTCCTCGTGTGTTTCCACTGAGCTGGTTCTCACTCGCTGTAACTCGGACTGGACTCAGACATCAGGAGCAGACGCTCAGAGCTCCGGCTCACTCATCCACCCTAAACCAGATCCACGGACCGGCTTATTAATGCAACACTCCACATGCTAAAAAAACCAGAAACATATCCGGCCAAGGATCAGGGTTGAATCAGCACGTCTGTGTGACTCACTCGGGTTGGACGTGTACATTCGGCTTCACCTTTGGCACGTTTCTCGATTAGCTCGGCGTATCAGGTGACCTACTTCAGCTATTAGCTGTTTGAGGACATCGAGCTACCGCTGGAGACGTAAACAATCTGTAAAAAAGCATACAAAGCTGGTGCTCCCGTGTTTGACAAATAAATTATTTTGATTATTGAAGTCTTCTCTAATGAAGATTTTTTTTTTACCAATACAATACATATACCAAAGGACACACGGTTTAAATGCAACATCTCCGATATACAAGCCTCAGTGAGCCACTAACATCAGGTGTAACCGGTGTATCACTCTGGTGAAGTACTGGATCGTTGTGTTTAGGTGAGTAAAGATGATGTAACCATTCCGCAACTGATCACGCTTTCACATCAGCTTTCCTTTAAACTCAGTTTGTTTTGATTCTGGTTTGATCCTGATGAAGGCTGAATCCTCGTCCAGGTCAGGTGTGCATGTTCCTGACGTAAGAGTGACTCAGCACTTGGATTGACACACCTGTGTTGACAACGTTGGGGCTATAATGTAATGTAATAGAATCCCTGGATGGTTCTGTCTACATGCCGTCCGGCACACGGGGCAACAGAAATACACCCGCCGTGTCTGTGGCACTTATTTACAGGGTCGGGTTGTCAGGTCGATGCCTGAGTGTATCCTGAGCATATGAAGGTGAAGGACCTTCAGGGGTCCAACAGTGGCGACCCGGCGGGATCCGGGCTCGACACGGGGACAAGCTGGTCCACAGTCCAACACCTTAACCACTGAGCCACCCACATTGAGCCAATCTAATCTATTATATTATATTATATTATATTATATTATATTATATTATATTATATTATATTATAATAATTTGAACTTCCTTCCTTTTTTGTATTTATTGTAAAGCACTTGTACATCAGTGCATTTTAAATTTATTAAATAGATTTATAGGACGTATTTGGTGACTTTTAAATGGTTGAAATGTTCCTTCATCATACATTAACAAACAGAAAAAAAAAGCAAAAAAGGAGAAAAAACGCTACATTTTGGTGTTCTGGTGCAACAGGAAAAAGTTTTTTCAGCATTCACTCCACTTTATTTCTTGCTGTATGCTACGAATCGATTGAAAACAGAACTGACACAGTGGCATCTGCTAGAATTCTTCAACGTAATATACCTCAACCAAATGGTAGAGATGGCTCAATTAGGTCAATTTAATCACATTTTCAATAGGATTCGAATATGGATGAAAGTGTGCGCTAATAAAAAGTGCTACCAAAACATCTAAAGAGAGAGAACAGATTGTTGAGGGAACAAGTGTTTATACAGTAGCTGCTGCTATAATGTAAGTGATAACAGAAACTAACTTGTAAACTTTGCTATAAAAAGCTAAAATGTACATCTGTCATTATTTACTGAAAGGAAAGTTTCAATATTGGCAAATTACTGTGGCATGAATGGAATATTTATCATTTTGCCTGTTATGGTAAGGTGATAATGGTGACGGTGACGTTATGCTTTGCACAGAGCCACATCACAACACCTGATTACTGACCCTAAACCTAAATGAACCTACATTTAAAAGAAAAAATACATTATCAAAAAAATAAATCGAACCTTTGAAAACATTCTCTATCAACTCTGCCATCAACTGTCCCGCGTCTACTTCACTAAGAACTGTGGGAAAGTGGAATTTCCCCCGCCTGCTGTATAGTGCATGTGTTTCATCAGGTCTGAAGCTGAACGCTGACTCAGGTGTGCGTTTCCATAAGCAACGCAGTGAACATCAGAGCAGGGCTACGGGAACAACCGATCTGGTGACTGTGGGAATGTGAGGGTTTGGGGACGTTCCCATAGAGACACGTGCATGTGTTCATGGTGTGATGTAGAGGAAGACTGATGCCGCTTCTGTGTTACAGAATGTGAAACCCAGACCGGCTGGAAGTTGCTGATACTAATATGTGAATGTTGAGTGTCGTGATGTTGGTGTTGAAACCGCTGAAGCTGAAAATGTTTAAGCTGTTCGTTCAGGACGAGGCTTCTGCAGTCGTTAAATGGGGAGAAAAGTGCTCCGACATACTGTGGCTTGGTTTATGCGTCTACTCGGGCAGGAGAGCTGCGAAACAGGAAGCTGAGTCAGACGTATCATGACAAGATTTGACACCGGAAATATGACAAGACTCTAAAGCAGAATAAAGAAGAAAAAGGAAATTTTGTGAAGACACACGGGCAAAACATGCATTACAAAGTCTCTCACCTCGAATTTAATTTTCAGCAGACAGGATCAGTTAACAGCATTTTCATAATACTTAATGCTTCTTATTTCCCAATCCATGCTTTTTTTTTTTTTTTTTTGTAAATATGCTACACATTTATATTTTTATCAGATAAAAAGAAACATACAAAATACAAATACTAAATACAGTTTCAGGCTCTTTTATGTCTGTAGTGTCCGATACTTTTTTAAATTCAAATCTTTCAACGATCTTAACTGTCAAATTTCACCTAAAGAGGTATAAAGCTGAAAACGTGTATTATTCTAAAATGCAAAATTAAAATTGTTAATATATCGCAACATGAATTTGACACGGTTACGGACACTACAGATTTTTTGAAGGAAAAAGTACTTTTGCACGGAATGCTTTAATTAAAGCAACCATTTTTACAGGTCATATGCTT